>BQNB010036082.1:0-50397 GCA_026074375.1 Tanacetum coccineum | reverse complement strand
ATATAGTTATGATATAAACGATGAATTAAAAGAAAATGATATAATTAAGACTAAGTGACAGTAATTTTTTTTCGTAAATATAGAAGTTTAAACAAAAAATACACTATCGTGACGAGAATTCTTTTATCTTTTGGTAAACGGGCATTTCGATATACTTTCGACAAACCTAATTTCGAAATACACAATAAGTCCCTCAAATCTAATTTCGACAAACCTATTTGCAAATCTTTTAGAAATTTTGAAATCCAAATCACTTCACTAGTTACTGAAGCAAGAGTTTTATACTCTGCTTCAGTTGAAGATTTAGAGAGAATATTTTGGTTCTTACTTTTCTAAGAAACAAGAGAGTTATTAAGAAACACACAATACCCAATAATAGATTTCCTTGTAACAATGTATTTAGCCCAATCATCATCAGAATACGCAGTAAAAAACATACCAGATGTCTTAGTAACATGAACTCCCAAACCTGGACAACTCTTGAGATATCTTAATATCTTAAAAGCAATCTTAAGATGAGAAGTTAAAGGAGAATGCATAAACTGACTTAAGCAATGCACAGCATAAGAAAGATTTGGCATAATATTGGTCAAGTAAATCAACTTTTCAATTAATTTCTGATAATCAGTAATATTTTCAAGTAAAGGATCTTTATAACTAGCTTCATTAGAAATAACAATCTTAGACATAAGAGGAGTTTTTGCAGGTTTACAAGCAAGCATACCATACTCAGATAATAGGTCAAGAACATACTTTCTCTGATTGAGGCAAATACCTTTATCAGTATCTACAACTTCAATACCAAGAAAGTATTTAAGTTTACCTAAGTCTTTAATCATGAATTTAGACTTAAGAAACACTTTAAACTTCTCAATCTCAAAAACACTATTATCAGTAATGATAATATCATCCACATAAACCAACAAGGTAAGAAACACCCCCTTATTAGACTTAGTATAAAGAGAATAATCAGATTTACTCTGACTAAACCCATTTTCAATCAAAGTAGAAGTAAACTTAGCATTTCACTATCTAGGAGCTTGTTCTAAATCATATAAAGACTTTTTAAGTCTGCAAACCTTATTATCAGAAGGAAAATATCCTTCTGGTGGTTTTAAAAAAACAACCTCTTCTAAATCACCATATAAGAAAGCAGTATTCACATCAAGTTGGAAAACATGCCAAGACATTGACGCATGAATATTCAATAAACACCTAACAGTAACCATTTTGACCACAGGAGAGAAAGTCTCCTCATAGTCAATTCCTTCCTTTTGCCCAAAACCTTGAGCAACCAATTTAGCTTTATATCTATCTATCTCACCACTAGACCTGAACTTGATCTTATAGATCCATTTACTTCCAATAGCTTTTCTACCTTATGGTAAATCAGCCAATTCCCAAGTACCATTTCTAAGCAAAGCATCCATTTCTTGATTCATAGCATCAATCCAGTAAGAATACTTAGAAGCTTCAAAATAAGTTTTAGGATCTCTGGTTTATTAAGTTGAGTTACAAAACAAAAAAATTCAGAATTAAGTTTTGAATAACCAACATATCTCAAGACCATATTTAACCTTTGATTCAACAACAAAATCATTATAACTCTTTGAAAAAACACTTTGTCTAGAAGACCTTTAACATTTGAACACCTTGAGATGAACTTGGATTTTGATCCAAATTACCCTCAGAAAAAATATTTTTTTCAAGTGTGGCAACAAAATCATTACTGCTATCAGCATCATTTCTAGATCAACTGGAAAATTAGCAGTGTTAATATTACTACCAAACTCAGAAGAGCTGATACTATCACTCTTACCCTTATTCAGATCATTAGCTACGCTCTCATCATCATTGGGTATCTCAGGATATTCAATGTCAAAAAAGTTTATATGATTAACATCTTGAAAAACATTTGTAGAATCATTTTTTCTAACTTCAGAATCCTTAAAAGGAAATATATTCTCAAAAAACTTAACATCTCTAGAAAAAATGAACTGATGCTTATTAAGACTGTATAACTTATATCCTTTTTTAAAGTTAGAATATCCTATCATAACACATTTCTCAGATCTACTACTAAACTTATCATTATTATTAACAATGGTAGCAAAACACAAGCAACCAAACACTTTTAAGTGAGAGAGAGTAGGACATTTTTTATATATCATTTCATATGGAGACTTTCCATTTAACACAGAAGAAGGGAGTTTGTTAATAAGATAAGTAGCAGTTAGAATACACTTAGTCCACATCTTTAAAGGTATTCCCCCTGAAACATAAGGGATCTAGCAACATTTAAAAGATGTCTATGTTTCCTCTCAGCAATTCTATTTTGTTGTACAGTATACACACAAGAAGTTTGATGAATAATCCCTTTATCAGAACACAGTTTAGATACAGATTGATTAACAAATTCAGTATCATTATCACTTCTAAAAACTTTAATTTTCCTTTTAAATTGATTTTCAATTAAATTATAGAAAACAGTTATGAAGTGAGAAACCTCATCTTTAGATTTAATCAAGTATACCCAAACTGCTCTAGTGTAATCATCCACAACAGTTAAGAAAAACCTAAACCCCTCAGAACTAGTCACCTTATAAGTCCCCCATAAATCTAAATGAACAAGATCACCCAAACTTTTTGACTTATGATCACTTAAAGGAAAAGGTTCTCTAGTTTGTTTAGCCCTTTGATAAAATTCACAACAAATAGTATTATCTTTTTTATCAATGTTTAGAGAATATTTAAGAACATTTAGAACAGGGTCTGCAGGATGGCCAAGCCTGCAATGCCAATCATGCTGAGATAGCATACATTGAAATATAAAGGTACTAGTATTACTTTTAATACCTTTATCATTATAGTAGTACAATCCTTCACATTGTTCACCAATCCCCATAACATTTTTCAGATTCAAATCCTTATTCAAAAAATAACATCTATTCTCATCAAAGGTAACAATAACCTTATTCTCTTTAATCAATTTATGAAAAAAAAATCAAAGTGACACAATATTCAGGAATAACCATCACATCATACAAAGTTAAACCATTAGACAATATGAGATTTCCAATCTTAGAAATATAGGCCTCAATCCTATTAGGATGACCCACTTTAATTTTAAGATGGGAAATGTCAATAACATTGTCTAATTCTTTATTAGTGTAAGTCATATGCTGGTTTGCCCCTAAATCAACTATTTTTCCATTACTAACAAGTTTAGGTTTAAAATTAGCATTAGAATAAAAAAATCAAAATTTTTATGATTATATAGAGCTTTTATTAAAATAAGTACCTGCCATATTGGCCTGCACATTTTTTCCAACTTTATTGTCTTTGATGAGAGAGATAAGAGTAGCCATTTGTTCATCTGTAAATCCAGAAGATGAACTTTTCCCAACAGAGTTATTATTAGAAACACTTTGTTTCTTAAAATTTTGACCAAACTTTTTCTTCCCAAAATTAGCAGGGTATCCAATGATTTTAAAACATCTAATAATAGTATGCCCATTAAAACTACAATTCTCACATACCAACCCAGAACCCCCACTTGGCCTGTTATTATTTAAACCAGAACCCTCACCTTGTCTATTATTATTCACATTATTAGGTCTTGAAGGTCCAGCATTAAAATTCTAATTACTTCTCTTAAAATTTTGGCTATAAGGCACATTAGACACAAAAGCAAAAGCCTGATTCCTTTAAGAGGAACCAGTTATACTACCAACAGCAACTCTGTGAGACTCCTCACTAGAAATAGTAGCATAAGCACTTCTCACATCAGGCAAAGTCTCTCTAGGCAAAATAGAGCTTCTAATTTGCATATAAGAATCATCTAAGCCCATAAGAAATTGCATTAATTTCAACAACTGATTATGTTTCTTAAAACCTTCAGAAGCATTACAAACACATTTAGGCAACTCAATCATAGCATCATACTGTTTTCATAAAGCATTCAACTTATGATAATAATCAGCAATAGAAGAACCATTCTGTTTAAGAGTATTAATTTGATTATGCAAACCAAACACTATTGATCCACCAACTTTGTCATAAGTTTCTTTTAATTCTTCCCATACATGTTTAGCTCTTTTTGAAAAAAATTGACCCACGAATAGTTCCTCATATATTGAATTCAAGATTCAACCCAAAACAATTGCATTCACCCTATCTAACTGTTTACCAAGAACCTCATCTTCTTTAGATCTTTTACAAGAACCACCAATAAAACCAATCTTATTCTTTCCTTCTAAAGCCAAAAGCATAGCACATGACCATACTTGATAATTTTCAGTTCCCTTTAGTTTTATTGAAACAACAGTTAAAGCAAAAGTATCATTAGGATGCAAGTGTAATGGATTACTAATATCTAATTTACTTATTCTGGTAACAGAATCATGAATATCATCATCATGATTAAAATTAAGAGGAGTATTATGCTCAGAATTATAAACAGACATAATGACAAACTAGAAATAATCAAGAAAAATAAGACAAACAACCAAGAAAGGAAAAAGGAAGTTCCCAGGCTTTCACACCACTCAAGGTGGCAGATCAAGGGTAGACAAACTTAATTATATTGATAAGAGAAAGAGATAACGAGGTGTTATAGAGCTTTTGAATGATATGCAGCGGAAAGCTATACCAAACCGACTATCTTCTTGATTCACTTAGTCAAGAAGGCTAGCAGATTAACCAGCAATAAACCACACACCCAATCACCAAGATCCACAAAACCCTACTCTCGTGCCTTACGAAGATCGTTACGTTTGGACGTTAGAAAGTGATGGGGTCTTTTCAGTGGCTTCAATTCGAAAGGAGATTGATGGGAATAAGTCACATCAAATCTGGTCAAACCATCTTATATAGCGGCTGACCACACCGACTTAAACTTTGAAACAACTTGTCAGCAACAACCCTCAGTCCTTTATCATCAAGTATCCATCTCCACTAGGACTTCTTATAAGACTAAACTAAAAATAAGACATTGACATTAAGTCCCTCAACATTTATGTTTACCTATTGATACTAATACTATCAATAGTTCCATTGGTTCCCACCAATGCCACACGAGAAGCCAAGTCTACTTCAAAGTCAAGATACTTGTAGATGAGGTTATCCAGTGTGTAACTAAACTTAACCTCTTAAAACTGAAGAATGGGTGGCGAAAACTTGCCCACATTAACAAAATGGACCACCAGTACACTGTCCCGACCAACCTTATAGTCAGACCACCACGTATCCATCTTGTGCTAGTGTGTTCTCCTTGCTCTGAGGCCTGACGACAATTTTAAGCAGACCCGTGTCACCAACTAGGCTATGTGACTACCTTCATGTTTATCAATCCTGATCCGTGTTCCTATTCTTCATGCTGATTTTCTAAAGATTTTGAACAAGTCTTGAACATCCAGTAAGTACCAAACACTCTTAAGTGAGAGAGAGTATTTGCAGATCTTGAAGCAATCCATCCATACATCCATTTGCACACCCTAGCTTCAAGATCTGCAATCCATCCATACATCATTAGATTCACATTTAAAAATATTTTCTTAGTGCTGAAAACTGACATGAAAAATAGAACACTTACCTGAACTAGACTTGGTAGACTTCACGTAAAAACTAACGAAGTGACACGTTACAAGGACCACGTTCGGGTAGAACTCATTTAGCTATAAGTAATTTTAAGATACCAAATTTTTTAAAATGCGAAGGGCTCCAGGTTACTATAGAACGGGTTAAAATATCAAACGATAAGACCTGATACAAATTCATTAAAAAATATTGTCTCCTGGATTGGGTTAAAATAGGTTGGGTGCAAGACGTATTTGATATGAATCTATAGACCTCAATACAGAGATGGTATAGAAACTATGAATCAAAGATGAGATCTTAAAGACTAGAACAAGATCTGAACCTTTAACTCCATTGATGTTTAATCAAGTAATGAACACAATTCAGTTACAAGATTAGATTGAGAGAAATAGAAAGAAAATTACAAATCAGAGCTAAGCTAAACTGAAATGGGAAAAAGGTATTTAAAGGGATGTGGCTTGGCTTGGAGGGAAAAGATGTTGGGTGTAAACACGTGCACCTTACGTGTTCTAGTGTTTAAACTATACACGTGCACCTCACGTGCCAAACGGCTAATACCACTTAAGCTCATATCAATATTCATCGTGTGCATAATGCCTAGGGGTGTAAACGAGCTGAGTCGAGCCGAGTACTGCCAAGCTCGAGATCGACTCGAATACTAAAACTCAAGCTCGAACTCGAATCGAGCTTGGCCGAGCTTTATATTTCGAGCTTGAGCTCGACTCGTCATATAAAACTCAAGCTCGATTATTTCCACATATCATACTCGAACTCGATAATACTCGGCATAGCAAGCTCGTCTCGACTCTATTTATGTATTAATAAAAGGGCAAAAGTGTAATTTAATTGAATCTCAATAAGGCTCGCGAGCTTCACGAGCTGAGTATTTTGGAGCTCGAACTCGACTTGAAAATATACTCGAGTAGCTCGAACTCGAGCTCGACTCATTTAGATCGAGTCAATTTTGAGTAGTTTACGAGTCGATCTCAAGTAACTTTGATTTGGGTTGATTATATGGAAATTGGTAAATAAAAATGAGTATTTATAAGTGAAAAATGGGTTTTTTTTATAAATATAACCCTTTTTTCCCATATAAAACGTTTGAATTTTAAAAAAATAATTACAAAAAACGGGTGTTAAGAGGCTGATGGAGTGCCCAACGGCGAGCCAATAGCGCGTTTGCCGATGTGCTACGGCGCCGCCATTGATCCTGAATATCCTAAATAACGAGCGTTTACCACCTCTCACCGTGCTTTCTTATTAAAAAAAATAAATTGTACATAACAACGATCTCAATCAAAGTCGTTAAATGCAACATTCCACTTAACCTTTTTACAAACAAAACAACCAAACTCAACTCAACTCAACTCAACTCTGTGTACCTTTGTAAGCCAAATACATCAAAATCATAATAACTAAAACCATCACAATTTCACACTCCCTCAGTCAGTGACAAAATACATGTCTTTATAATGACTGTTTTTCACTCAAAATTATACACCAAACTCCCAATCTTTAACAACAAAAACAATCTTCTACCAAAAACCCATTTCAAATTCTTAATATCCATTCATAATCTCAAATACCCAAAATCAAGAAACCCCATTTGTTGCTTATCAAATTCTGAAGAAAAAACCCAAGAAATGGGTCAGAATAGTAATTGGGATGAGAAATATGGTAAAGAAATGGAAGTTGCTGTGAAAGCTGTTCATGTTGCTTGTTTGCTTTGTCAAAAAGTTCAAAATAATTTGATTTTTAATGATGATGTTCAAGCTAAACATGATAACTCACCTGTTACAATTGCTGGTATATTTATTTATTTTTTACTTTTAGTTTCAAATTTTTATATTGGTTTTAACATTGTAATGTTTGTGATTTTTATTGTGTAAAAAAAAAGTGACTCTTTTATGTTAGGAATATACGTAGTGATTGGTATGATGTAATGAAAGCCGGAATGAAAACAGTTATTACGATTGAACGGAAAAATCTTGTTTGGTAACAATTATACAATGTAATGATTCATTACAATCAATGACTCATTACATCAAAAACTACCATTTTCATTCCATAGAGGTCCCCTCCTTTTTTTTCATTACGTCCGTAATGTAATCAAAATTACATAAAAGTCCAACTGACCACTTATTAACTATGGGCATTGTAGTCTTTTTTTATCGATTGCATTCCGTCCTATCATACCAACCAAACATTATTAATAAGGGTAATGAATTATTACATTACATCATTTATTCCATTACGTCGCTTATTCCATTCATTTAACATTTCATTACGTCTTACCAAACGAACCCATAGTGATGGTATTATTGTAAGTTGACTTAGAGTTGACAAATGGTTAACTAGTCAATGCTGACTAGGATCATTTTTTTTCTAGTTATAATTTATAGTTTGACTAGTTAAATAAGTCACTTAAGCGACCAATAACAACGAACTCCGTCGCTAAGCGTAGTGTTCGAGCTACATGTGGTTAGCAGAGTACACGAACTTATAAAAGATATACAGTAGCAAGTAAGAGTACTATATAGTCAATTAAATTTACCGCAAAATGGAGAAGTAACCAAGCTATGTTAGTCTTTGTGTAATTCTCTGTTCTGAATTCTGAATACTTGTATTTTGGGTGTGTGATAATTGCTTGAAGATTAGTAAAATGATTATATGTGGCTAGCAAGGACAATTCTGTATTTATTGAAAACTCGTTATTTTTATGTCTACTGGTTAATGAATTGTGAGTCTATTCTTTGACTTCTTTGAAGGTCAAACATACAAGTTTTGAAGTACTATAATTATTAATACGAATCGGATAGGCGTCTGAACAAAATTTGATTGTCAAGTATAACTATGTAAAGTACTGCAAATGGAATGATATAAGCATTCATGTTGTAGCAAAGTTACTGTAAGATATTGCTTTTAGATTTTTTAGCAATATCTAATAGGTAAACGGAAATCCATAAGTGCCAATGGGGTTCTTTAATTTTTTGTGGAATAATTGTCTTTACACAAAGTGAGCACCTGTAATAATCTTGTAAGTGACAATCCTATTCATGTTTCGCTATACACTCATGTTTGCTTGCAATCTTTTGAGCACTCAGTAAAGTTACTTAGTCATATGTGACCTTGAAGTCACGAACATAAGTCTTGTTGCTAAAAGTAAAGCAACAGAGAAGTTCCATGAAGTGAGGTCTTTCCCACAACCCGGCAAAGCCGATAAACATGGTAACTATAGTATAGGTTGTTTTAGATTGTCAACAAAATTACGAGTCTGTAAAAGAGAGAGTTTAGGAATATTGTATAATTGTCTATTTGCTATAAATGTTGCAACTTTCGAATTATTATGATAAAGATGTTACAAGTGTTTGCTAGAATTATTGTGCCTACTTACCTTTGACCATGCTGACTTAGTGTTGACAAATGGCTATTTGATTAGAGTTGGCAAATGGTTATCTCCTAAGCGGCTAAATACGTGACATTCATTTATTTTATTTTATTTTGTCAATAAAATCTAGTATCTTAGCGACATAAGTCACTTTAGCGACCAATAACGTCACGTATCCGGAGGTCTTTCTACCCTGGGGTAGGACCTCCCCAATACCCCGCTCCGGGGGATTGATTATCGTTGTTGTTGTTGTTGCAGCGACCAATACCAGCATCAAATTCAATTACTAACTGTGTAACAAGTGACCTGTATAATCTGTAGTGTTAAATTTGGTGAATTTATTCCATTTTTAAATTAATGGAGTACTTTAAGTCAAAATAGTATTCAAAGTAGAGAAATATGTCAGTTAGTGTGCGTTTAGTTAGAGAAAATTTTTCTTAGTTTTGCGTTTTCAGTTTTGTAAAAAAAAGGAGGGGATTTGATTTTCCACAAAACATAGAAAACGCGTTCATATGATATTGTTTTCTATTCTCAAGAAAACAAGATGGGTTACAAAGAAAACAAGGAAAACAAGAAAAAAAGTGTTTTGTAGTTTCCCTTGTTAAGTTGAGAAATGCATGTTTTGTTTTTTGTAGAGAATTTTGTTGGAAAACACCGATTTGAACGTGATTTCTGATTTCCTTGTTTTCCACAAAACATTTTGTGGAAAACAATGGTGTTTTCCCCTAACTAAACGCACCCTTAATGTTCCACAAAATGGAAAAGTGACCAAACTATGTTACTTTTTATGCAACTGGCATTTCTGAATTCTAAATAGCTGTATTTTAGCTGTTTGTTAATTGCTTGAAGACTAGTGAAATTGAGTATATGGGCAGCAAGAACAATTCTATGTTACTGAACCCTCGTTATTTCAGTGACTACTTGTGACAGCTACGTTTGACTTTTTTGGAGGTCAAAGATACAAGTTTTGAAGTTATTATTAATTTGAGTAAGATTTTTATCTAAACAAGTGTAATTGTTAAGAGTAGTTTCAGAACAAGTACTGCAAATGGAATGATCTTAGCAATTTAAGTTGTCAAATTATGTAAATTTTTGCCTTAAAAAAGTGCTACGTTTGACCTAAAAGGTAAAAGGAAATCCACAAGTGCCAATGGGATTCTTTAAGCATCTTATGTGGAAAGATTGTCTTTACACAAAGTAAGGACCTGTAATGTTATTATAAGTGACAATCCTATACATGTTTCCCTATGTTTACTTGTTTGTTTGTGATCTTTCAAGCAATCAGCAAAGTTTCTCATTAGTCTTCTGTGACCATAAAGCTAAAATCACGAAAAGGAGTCCTTTTGCCAATAAAGCAATGGGGCATGGGTATCTAGGTAGCTGAAATTCATTAGACATGACTATAAAGTACAAAAAACGCTGATTAGGAATGACAATGCTCTTGTTTTACTCATCTTTATGTTATTTCTTATACGTGATTGAGCATTCTATAATGTGTACTATTGAATTCTTGAACTATATAATAGATAATCTTGCAACGATCATAGACATAGGCTAATTGTTACCCATATAAATGCTGTGTGCTTAATTTTGTGTTTTAGCAACTATGATAGTTTGTGCATGGGTATTGATCCCAACACATTTGATGTGTTCAAATAGTGGCAAATCCAGGGCCTTTTAATCAGGGTTTGGACTACTGTTATAAAAACGTAATATATGTATTATCATTAGAACTAAACTTCACATTCTATTTTTATAATATTAAATCTACAAAAAGTTATGCAGGTGCATAACCTAAACCGATTCTGAATCCGCTCCGCATCCTAGTAACTTTAAAAACAAAAATAACTTACAAATTTATACAAATTGTAACGATTTAAATATTGTCTGTGATCATCAATCCTAACAGTTATATCTTGAATGAATGTACAGATTGGAGTGTGCAAGCAACAGTTAGCTGGATACTATCCCAAGCATTTGGACCCCAAAATGTATCCATTGTTGCAGAAGAAGACACTGAAGCCCTCTCGAAAGCTGATGCGACTACTCTCCTATCATCTGTTGTAGAAACCGTCAACAATTCACTATCTTCCATATCCGCTTTCGGAATCACACCACCGGTCACAAGTCTCGAAACTAACGAAGTCCTCGAGGCCATTAGTAGGTGCAACTCAACTGGAGGACCCACAGGGAGATTTTGGGTTTTAGATCCAGTTGACGGGACACTAGGGTTTGTGCGTGGGGACCAGTACGCTATTGCTCTAGCCCTAGTCGAAAATGGAGAAGTGGTTCTCGGGGTTCTTGGGTGTCCTAATTACCCGATGAACAAAGAATGGTTAAATTCCCAAAATGGGTATCGTAGGATTCTTTCAAGTTTGACTAAATCGAGCTCAGAAAGTTCAAATAGTAAAGGGTGTGTGCTTTACGCGAAGAAAGGTAGTAAAAAAGCATGGATGCAACCGTTACTCAATGGAGATAAGACATTCATGTGGCCAAACTCTGCTAGACCAGTCAAAGTTTCTACTATCGATAATCCTGTTTTGGCTACGTTTTGTGAACCTGTGGAGAAGGCAAACTCGAGCCACTCGTTCACGCAAGGATTAGCTCATACTGTCGGGCTCAGGTACAAGTTCTTTGATCATAGTGGTACCCTGATAGTATCAGTAACTTGTCATGATCACCAATGGATATATAACTTTTAGCTCTTTTAAATATTCCAAGAACTGAGGTCCAACTAAATGAAGTTACCCATAGATGGGCATATGCTATAACAGACATCCCCGATGGTTACATGACACTTCTCTGAAATATTTAGCAACAGTCGTAACATTTTACGATCACTGCTTAAAAGTCACCTCTACAAATACGAATAACAAATCAGCAAGAGTCTAATCTCATTTGTTAAATTTCCCATTATTTATACAACTTGGTCAGAGTTTCTATATGACTAAGGGTAAATTTGGCAAATTACTTGACTTAGCCTAGGTATAACTGCTCGATACATAATAAAAAAAAGCCTATTATACAAATGGCAACAAGGGTAGATTAGAGAGATGATGTGATATTTCACCCTTGTATGACAGGAACCAACCATTAAGAGTATACAGTATGGTGAAATACGCAGCCATAGCTCGTGGAGACGCAGAGATATTTATGAAGTTTGCAAGAGCTGGTTATAAAGAGAAGATATGGGATCATGCTGCCGGAGTTGTCATCATTGAAGAAGCCGGTGGTGTTGTCACAGACGCTGGTGGCCGGAGACTTGACTTCTCTAAAGGTATGTTTTTACAAGGACTAGATAGAGGTATAATCGCCTGTGCTGGAGCCTCATTACATGAGAAAATCATGAGAGCTGTTGATGCTAGCTGGAATTCTTCTAGCCTTTAATCCATCACATTGCTTAATTATTCACTGTTGGATGTTGTATAATAGATTGATAACATTTTGAAAAATATTTTGACCATGTAATAAAGAAAGGGGGGGAGGGGGGGAATATTTGTATGTGCTAGATAACATTTTTCCCTTATATTATAATAAAAGTTGTTTATTTGATCAATGTATTATATAATATTACAGTTGACTATAGTACTTTAATGTAGTGTAAATTGAATCAAATAATATTATCCATGAATCATACTTTTATTTTGCAAGAAGCACAAAAATCACCAAATCCCTTCTCTTATGAACAAATACATTAAAAAAATTATGTAACATATCTACAAAGTCAAAAAACTATGAGTGCCTCCCATCTTTCTACAACCTTTACCTTTTAAAACCATATATAACAGCAAACATAATCACAATAACAAACTTCCAACTAACATAACTCTTTGTAGTGTGTGTATCATAGACAATACTCAGACTCCTGCTCTTACCGAGCACCCTCACGTCTCATTTCCGCAGCTCCACCATTCCCTCGGAAATACATGTATACTTGCTGCAATAATCAGAAACATTATCAAGTTACGTGTTCATTTCTTTAAATAAAAAGATTAGTCAAATATTTTGCTAAAACTGTGTCTAGATAAATGTTGCAACATTTGTGAGACAGAGTACATGGTTCCGCTCTATAATGCAAGAGTTGATTTGACCTGCAAGTAGATTACCAACCTGAATAACCCAAATGCTGAGCAGTGCCTCTAGACAGAAGAACCCAAACCCAATAAAGTAGAAGATCTATGCAAAATAAATAAATAATGCGATTAGTACAACAACAAAAGATAAAAAAAACCATATTAACAGAAACTGCATAAAAACTCACCCCGACCAAAGCTTGATCACCTACAAGATCAATGGCTGGTAGGATACCTCTGTTCCATATTACAAGAAAGGTGAAATTGAGTATTCAAACACTTGGTTAGTTGTCCTAGTTTGACTTTAAAAGTCAAAGAAAGTACTTATGATTCTAAAACGAGCACAAATAATCTCTAAGAAAGTACGTACGCAAGGGATTTTCCTTTGAGGAAAATGGGAGGAGCAACAGCAGCAAAGATCACAAAGCCTATGTGCAACTGTACACCGGACATAGAAAAAGACGGTGAGAAGTTGATAGCAGAGTGCCGGAGTGCAAATGCAACAATTTTGTTTTTGTTTTTCTTGTATTTAGATTTCCATAGTTTGGTCAAAATCGTTTATTTACGAATTAAAGTGTGTTTTATATATCTGATTGCTTGGGGATAAAAAGAATAATATGATGGTTGAAAAGGTTGGTCAACTTCCAAGAAACAAATCTTCAGTGATTTTGGACAAGAAAGGCCAACCATAATTCTACGTTTACATTTCCATACACAAATCTAGTTATTTTTGGAAGTATAATCCCAAAGAATGATAGTTTTTTTGCAAAATTATTTAAACATGATGATTCAGAATTCTAGTCGCTCTAGAAGACTTACACAGTAAAACAGGAAGAACCAACCAAAGCTAAATGCACTTTCTTTCCTGCAAACATAATTTGCAATGTTAATGACAAGGATATAGGAACCGTAAATACTACAACGTCCTAGAATAATTGTAACGAAAAGCTAGATGTCTTAACTACCCTAATAACTACAACTACCAAAACAAGAATTATATTATCATACAGTTGTTGGTGACCTTAATGGGAAATAAGTTAAATTGACTTCTGCCACAATGAAAGGTTATCACACATCCCAGAATGGAAACTTTTATTAGTTAGTACTTATGTTCAAGAACCGAAACCACTTCATGGACCTCTATTCCGAGAGGAGAGGTACCCTTGACTTATGAAGACAAGTTTATACTATCAAATATAAAATAGATTTAAAGAGCCAAAAATGCTTGTGTTCAATAACTTTGTTCCTTAGCTTTCTTCCCTTAAAAGTCGCATATCATTCAACATTATTAAGTGTTATGTGAACCAGAAAAGATACGGAATAGACAACTTCAGACAGAGCAAAGACTGACCTGAAAGTACGATAAAGTGGTCGATACCACAAAACATAGGCAAGTGGAACCCCTAGTATGAAGTAGATAATTGAAAGAAACCAAATCTTCGGGTCTATAGTAGAAGGAGAAAATAGATATTAATAACTTAGTCAACATGATCACCCTTTTAGATATGGTTAATGCGCTCAAAAGAGTTGAAGGTTTATTGACGCAAACCTTCTCCTTTAATCCATGCAGTTGTAGTAGCTATAATATTCCAAAAAAGACAAAATACCATTCCTGTAACGCATAGAAATTGTACATTGTTAGACATGGATTATTTCAAAGAGCACGAAATTTCAATCATGGTAGGAGTGGATATATGCTTAACACTAAAATGTTTTTTCCAAAGAGGTTCGAGTCGAGAAAGTAAGAAGACTTCAAAATTTTTATGATATTGTATCTCGATATCATTATTGCTCTTTAGAAATGAGTAGATACAAACGTAACCACATAATTTTGTGGATCCAAATCAAACGTATAATATGTTATAACCATGACAATGGTAACTTTCAAACTTGATCCATGAAGGAAATGTTGCCATTTTGCAGGTCATTTAAAACAAAAGATAGTTTCTTTGAGATGAATAGGTATCTCATTTTAGTCGAACATCTGTGCTGGCCATCTTCAGGCGAAAGTAATGGCATCCATTAGTTGTAGTGATAATAAAAGGCGAATAGGTAACTCCAACTTGAATTTTGGTAGAATATTTTGCAATTTTTATAAGAGAAAACTGTAAATAATAACTAACCACATATGAAAAATAAAATAAAACACATACCCAAGTATGTTGTGAATGCTACATACTGCAATTTCTGTAGATGAATCGGTATCTCATTTGCAATATCATGATGAATGATAGGGAAAAATGGTGGCCAATTTTTCTCCTCCAAAACAATACCAGCTAAAATGGAAGGATGGTTCCGTTAGTGGCTGAACTATAAGAAAAGAATATGCTAAACATATTGGAAAAAGAAAGACCATTGTTTAATATGGTGCTGGAAGAAGCAGATAAGTAAAAGAATGTAAGCAGAAACAGATAATAAGCAAGAAGCGATTACAAATTACAACGAAAGCAATAATATGTTATATTTTCCCTTTTTATGTCGATTCTTGCACATGACCACCAGTCTCTTTCCTTTATGGTTAAGATATACTCGTAACTATATTTATCAATAATAGTCTACAGTTTTTCACACAAACGACTTCTCAGTGATGAAAATTGTCCATAATTCATATAGATCAGGGGGCTTATTGGATACAAGTATATATGGGTACTTTTCGAGATCTAAGACTTGTGTGTGTAATATTTTATAAATGCTTAAATAATAAGTAACACGATGGAGATGCAGAAGCATGAAATACCTCGAGCAGCTGCCTCCTCTTTCCGTTTTACTATCTGCACATCATTAATCAAAGAATTATAAAAACTTCAAATTTTCTTAAGTTCCATATGCTAAGATGAATCTATAGACTCATATAATGTATAGTTATATACATACGAATACAAAAATATACCTCTTCCCTTCTCCTCAGATCAGCTTCCTTAGCTTGCAACTCTCTCTCTTTCTTCTTCAGATCCTGTAACAAATTTTTAGAGACGGTACTGTTTGTCAGCAAAATTGATGGCGAAGCATAGACCCATAAGATGTAACATTAGTAGAACTTACCGCAGTAGAATCAAGAGGAATGTTGTATGTGTCATTGTAGAAATCAGCCGGTTCATGAGGAAGAGGTGAAAGCTTAGAGCTTGGAGCTGAAGGTACATTCTGAAGAAATAAAAAGCATCCATCAAATTAGATAGACATTTTGAAGATAGATTGAATGCAAAAACAGAGTAACTAAACAGCAAAGAAACAAAATTTACATATATATAGAAAATGTCGTGATCAAGTATATATACATAATAGTATATATAATACAATCTCAAAATAGCATGCAACAATGGCGGAAACATAAACTGCTCATCAGTGAATTAGCCGCCATGCTGACAATATTTGTTGATAAAAATAATATTTATAAGGCATGGTTGACGTGAAATTAATATTGTACTTACTGAAGTGTAGAATGAACCTCCACTGTAATTTGTCTTGCCTCCTTGATCCTGATTATGTAAACACATACAGAAGTTGAATTGTCAACTATATATACTAGCTGATACATTCATACAAAGGATCAGCGTCTTTAATTATTTGTGGTTAACATTGCTCAAGTCATTTTGGTCAGACTTGACACTATGTAACAGCTTTTTGGAATTAAGCAAATTAGTAATTAGTAATTTTTGGTTCCTCCTATATAGAAATTGTTATCAACAGCTTTGTGCCGTGTCATCTCGCAAAGAACCCAACCATAGGTTATGGGTTCAAGACATAAACACGATTGTGAAAATTTAAATTTTCTTAAAGAAAAAATTACTGTTTTTTTGTAGTGTCTGTGGTTATAATTAACACAACCTTAGTTGAAATGACAAGCCGAGAGACAATTATCAGAAATTTTATGACTTTACAAGTGTTTTAGGGTAATTTTCTTGATATTACATGATTCTATACAACTGATTAATTACATAACTAGAAAAACATCAAAACTTTGGCTAGTCATGTGAAGTAAGGAATCAAAGTTACTCCAAAAGTCCTTAGATTAAGTTGTATGAACCCCTCTGCGACCAATTAATACAACCTCACTAAACATCAAAATTTCAACGCAACGAAAGAACGAAACAAACAAAAACATACCCACTTCGATAAACCAAAATAATAAGTTCAATCCTATGGCAAAATACTATACCATATGCTACAGTATAATATAACAGCATGACGCTGAAAAACATGATAAATAATACTGATACAATTGATAAGTATGAAGTAGTAACTTACAGCAAAGGGATTCACTTCCTCGCCATCATCAAAGGGATTAGGATCATAACGATTACGTGCCATCTATCAAAGTTCTTTTTCTTATTTTGATCACCACCAAATAATATGTGAGTTGAGTTGTGTATGGTATGAAGTATGAGCAAAACACAATGACAGAAAAAATAAACTTTGAAGTTTGAAAGTTTTGATAAAAATAAGTTATAAAAAGTATTGAATTAGTTAGGGGGGCAGTCGTATGTTGAAATTTTAAAATAACGACGAAGAATTGTCTGTGTTGAAGTGGTTAGCAGCCAAATATACAAATAACCACCTTTTCAAACCTCTCCATGTTTATTCCTATGAAGCTAATTTGGGTGTGTTGTCTATATCTGAATACAGTGATTAGATTGGCTGAGGTTTAGGCAATTAGTGAATGTTGGGGGGTGGAGACAGTTCAGATGATTTTGGTTATTAGGTTCTGTTGTAATATTTTGTGGAGGAGTGTGGTGAGGGGTGTGTGGGTGGTAGTGGGGGAGAGTTTGTGAGAGTGAGTAGTGTGTTACAGATATCTTTGGGGATTGTATGGAGTTTTATGAATGTTAAATTTTTTGGTAGTGGGGGTGTGTGGATGGAGATTTGACTTGGTTATATTAAGTGGTTTGTATTGATAGTATACTGAGTTAGATAAGATATCTTGATGGTGGTACACGGAGTATTGGTGGTTAGATCAGGATGTTAGTTGGGTAGGGTGTGTTTATTGGTATGATTCTATCATCATTACTGTATACGAGAGTGTACACACACACACACACACGTTTTTATGATTTTAGATTTAGGCGTCGTGGATGGGTGGTAGGATGTGTGGTATGATCTCATGTACACACACACTACTTTTGGAGATGTGTGTGATTGAGGGAGGTGATGTTGGTGTGTGGAGTACAGGAACATGGATCTATATCCTCTAATCTATCTCAGCATTTAGTGCATATGGAGAGAGAGAGAGGAGGGGGGATGTGTGAGAGAGATCTAGGTAATATCTCACACTCTGGATCTATTGTGAGGAACAGAGAGGGAAATTAGGTGGCTACAATAAACTGTGTATATTTCGTGTGATATGTATTAATGTGAAGTATGTGGTTCTTGTGGTGTATATGATCTCGGTTTTTAATGGTGGTTTTTTACTAGTGTATCGGTGTTGGTGGATTGGACGATGTTAGGTATGGATTTTGAGGAGGAGGGGGACCACACCTACACAACAAATTAATACGAAAAAAACGTTAAATAGATTGTTGGTATGCACACATTGTACATGAGATGTTTGAGTTTACTCTATCTAGTGGTAGGGAATGAGTGACTTTGGGAGTTTACGATTTATAATGGGAGTGGAGGTGATAAATAAATTGTTGTGGTGGGTGGGGTAGTTGGGGTGGTTGGTGGACGAGATTGATTTTTATATTTGTGATCTATGAGAGTCTGCGATATTGTGATGAGAGATAGGGGTTGGGTTTGGGGAGTGTTATTGTTGGAGTGTTTTTTGTGGTTGTGATATCTGTATGGTGGGGATGGAGGGGGTTAGTGGTTCTGTGTGTATGTAGTTGTTTGGGATGGGGAGGTGGGGGGGTATAATTTGTGTTATTTTTTAGAATAAGGGTATTTAAGTGAAGGGGGGTGGAGTTGTTAATTTAGGTAGTGTGTGAGGGGAATGGTGTTTTGATTTGTATTTATGTTGGGGGGGAATTCGGTTTGTTGATCGTGTGTGGTGGTTTTTTTTTAGGATGTGTTTGTTTGATATAGGGGGGGGGGGTATGATAATGTGGAGGGAGAGAGAGATGGATTCAGTTGTTGTTAGAGGGTTTGATTGATGGAGGGTTGGAATTTTAGTTGGGTTAGAGTATGGGGAGGGAGGTGTAAATTGGAAGGGGGGATGGTTGGGGTAGTATTTTAGTATTGTAGGGACATTTTGAGAGTGAGGAGTAATGGGTGTGTGTGTGGGGTAGGGTTGGTGTGATGGTCACACAATAAATAATTTTCTTTTATACCCAATGCATTTGGTTCAGTAGTATGTGTGTTCCTCACCAACCTAAAGGTTATGTGAGATATATGTATGTTGTGAGATAGGTGGTATAGGGTTGTGAAAAAAATGTCTATCTAAAAAAAAATTCTTTTATTATTTTCTTCTCCATTTTCATCTACAACTTCATCTCTGATTTCAACAACATAAAAGTTAGTTTTGCCAAACACACTCGAAATATATTTTCTGCATATTTTATTCCCATACATACTTTCTAATATAGATACGCTACAAACTCTCAAATGTGTATCAACACATAAACTTTAATTTAGCGTTTGTTTATCGGTTTGTTTTAGAGAGAGGAAAAAACAACTTAAATAAGTATGCATGTGTGCGGGTTATTTGTAGTTTTGTCGGAATATTTGTGAATTTCGAGTTTGAACTTACTTCATCAAATCATCATTGATCCATTAAGTCGACTCAGAGTTAGTTTGAACAAAATCGCATTAATGATCATTTGAAATTTGTATAATAATTGATTTGGAAAATCTATTACTCCGATTAAGTTTATTGGTTTTACACATGATAACGACTATTCAAAGTCAATGTAACAAACCATAATATTCTTATAGTCTAATGACCTTGCGTTTCTAGAAACAAATTTTAAACATTACGTGGGTAACAAAAATGTGATCGCATTTGGTCATGGTCTTCTTTGGTTGGCATTTTAGTTTCTGTAGGGTACATCACGGAAATGCTTTTTTTTTTTATGATAAGCTTTTTTTACATTCCCTTATTAGTTTAAGGCCGACAATTAGTGAAACCAAGGATATCAAGATCGCGAGTAAACTCGTAAGATCGTATGATCTTACGTGCACAGTAGCTAAAATCGTGTATGATCGTTGTAGGATCGTATGTGAGGTAGGATCGTAAGTAAGATCGTGGGATCGAACGTAAGATCGTAGGATCGGCTCGCGATCTGATCTTACCAATTTGATGAGTTATCTTATTATTTTATGTCAAAACCTTATATAAGACTTATATATTTTTTTCCTTTCTATTATATTACTCTATACTATTATATTTAATTTTGGTTCAAAAGTCTTTTACAAGATGTATATCTTTCTACCGTACAAAGCGGTGATGAATACTCTAAAAAGGACTCGAAATTTTATTTGAGCGTAGGAAATGAAGTTACCGAAACATTTGAAATAGATTAACTTTTTATGTTTTGGATTTTTGGCATGTTTACATCTCATGTCTTTTTTTCCTATCTCACCAAATTGTTTATTTAGCTATGATAACTTAAACAAATCAAATGTATTTCACTATTTTTATTATCATGATGTTTAAACGTCAAAAATTTTCTTACGCTATCTTATTAATTCGTGTTTGATATTCAATAAATATGTATAAATGTATAACATTATGATCTGCCAACGCCTATTAGCAAGACAAGACACTTATGTGGGATCTTACGATCTCGATTCGATCTTACGATTCCGATCTTGCAAAGACAAAAACAATCTTGGGTAAGATCAGAGACGAAGCCAGAAATTTATATTAGGGGGGCTCAATTTTTTTTCCGATAATAACATATACAGTTCTTTGTTCCTAAACTATTGGCGTCATGACAATTAATAGTGTGTATGCAAAAATAAATAAAGGATACAAAAACACATGAAAAAGCTATCATGTGTTATAAGATCCACGAAACACTAACTTACGACTATAAATAAAAAGGCCCAACGAATTCATAATCATTCATAATCATGTGAAATAGGAGTTCAAACAGAACCAAGCTAAACAGCATGTAATATATAGAGACGACCAATCTAGTACGATATACTAATTGTACAAGAATTAATACACAATGCTACACAGAAGGCCATTCAAATACATCTGTGTGAAACAACAAGCATGATTACCCCGCGGCTTTGCAGTGTCGGGCGATTAATTGTTTCGCAAGTGTTGTTGTGGGTTCTTTTCTTTCTTACATTTTCTTATATTCCCAGCCGATAAAAATCGTAAATAGTTAAAAAAAGATACGACTCGTTAATAAAAAAATCGCTTATTTTTTTCTGCCAAAGAAGGTTAGCCGTATATAAAGTTTTTGCTACTTTCCCATGTCTACAGTAACGCGAGCCCAGTGGGCTATGGAAACTGATATATTCACTGGAGCACAGCAAGTCAAAAACGACGTAGTATCACTTTTTAAATGTGTTTCGGGTTTTATTTTTTCGGTCTTGTGTTTAATAGTTTTTTTTGTTCTTATAATAAATGACAATCGACGCGTTATTTTTTTTTTGCCAGGCCGATAAAAGAGTCGTAAATATTTAGGCCTCGATGAGAGTACGATTTCCCCGTACGTCGGATTTTTTTTTCCATTCTCTTACAGTGTTCTGACAAAGAAAAGGTGGGAGGAGATGAATTGTAAAGTTTTTTTTTTTTTTTTTACCAAGAACAGAACCGGTCCCAGTGGGGCCCGGGGTACTGTTCATAAAACTGTTGTAAAATCCGTCAAAAAACGACGGCGTATCACTGTTTAAAATGTGTTTCGGGTTTATGTTTTTTCGTCACGATATGATTTTCACTTTCTAAGTTTGTTTTTGTTCTTATATGGAAAAGGTCACCAATTGCGCTGTGCTATTTTTTTTTTTTTGCCCAAGCCGATAAAAGTCGTAAATAGGTTTAAAAATGAAGAGTACGACCCGTAAATTTACTTTTTCCTCATTTTTTTTGGCCAAAGAAGAGGAGGGGATTATAAAGTTTTTTCTCTCTTTGTTTTTTTTTGTGTCCCAGGGCCAATAGAAAAGTCCGTAAATGTTAAAAATTGATAGTTACGTCCCGTAAATTATTTTTGCCAAAGAAGGGGAGGGGATTAAAATTTTTATTTAATTTTTTTTTTGGCCGATGAACAGTTACCCGAGCCCAGTGGGCCGGTACTTACATATTACTGTTCCAAGCCCGCCTAACGAGTCGACAGCGTTTTGCGTTGTCAATATTGTGTTTCGGGTATAGTTTTATTTTTTTCGGTCTCATGTTTTAATAGTTTATTTTGTTCTTAATATAAATAACAATCGCCCGTATTTTTTTTTTTGCCCAGGCCGATTAAAGAAAGATCGTAAATAGTTTAAAAATGTAGAGTACCGTCCCGTAAAAAAAAATTTTCCTCATATTTTTCATTGGCAAAGAAGAGGAGGGGGATTATAAAGTTTTGTTTTTTTTTCCCAGGCCGATAGAAAGTCGTAAATTGTTAAAAATGAGAGTACGTCCCGTAAAAAAAAAATTCCTCATATCTCTTTTTTTATTCAAAGATCACAGACGAGGAAGGACCAACTATTCTATAAAGTTTTTTTATTTTTGGGCCGAGAACAGTACCAGCCAGTGGCCCCGGTACTGTTCAAATTACTGTTCCTAGCTCGCCAAAACGACGGCGTTTGCCTTGTCAAAGGGGAGAGGATTGTAAAGTTTTTTTTTTTTTTACCGATGAACATGAAACCGGGCCCAGTGGGCCGGAGGGTACTAGTTCATTAAATTACTGTTGTGTAAGCGCTGTCAAAAACGACGGCTACTTCACTTTAAAATGTGTTTTCCGTTTTTATTTTCGGGCTCAATGTTTAAAGTTTGTTTTTGTTCTTATATTAAATGACAATCGCTAATTTATGTGCGTTTTTTTTTCCCAGGCCGAATAGAAAGTCGTAAATAGTTAAAAATGAGAGTATGTCCCGTAAAATTTTTTTCCTCATTTTTTTGGCCAAAGAAGAGGAGGGGGATTATAAAGTTTTGTTTTTTTTTTCCCGAGGCAGATATAAAGTCGTAAATGTTTACAAATGAGAGTACGGAGCCCTATACTGCTTTATTTTACTTATTTTTTTGGCCAAAGAAGGGAGGGGGATTATATATTTTTTTTTCTTTTTTTTTTTTGGCCGTAAGACGCAGGTATACTCTCGAGCCCAGTGGGCCGGGTAACTGTTCATAATTGCTGTTCCTACCACCTAAAACCGACGGCGTTTTTTTGCTTGTCAATGAGTTTCGGTTATTTTGAGCGGTCTCATTTAATAGTATTGTTTGTTGTTCTTATATTAAATGACAATCACGAACGTTTTTTATTTTAATTTTGCCCATAATAAAGTTGTAAATGTTAAAAATGAGAGTACGTCACGTATAAATTTTTTCCTTATTTTTTTGGGCCAAAGAAACGAGGGGGATTAATAAAGTTTTTTTATTTTTTTTCACAGGCCGATATAAAGTCGTAAATAGTTAAAATGAGAGTACGCACCCGGTAAAAAAAAAATTCCTTATTTTTTTTTGGCCGAAAGGAAGGAGGGAGAGGAAGAATTCTAGCGAGAGTTTTTTTTTTTTTTTGCCGATGAACAGCTACCCGAGCACCAGTGGGCCGGTACGTTGCATATTACGGTTCCCTAGCCGCCTAAAACGACTTTTCTTTAACCGTGGTCGGTGGTCGCACCCCGCCACAAAGACTCAAACCAGGTTAGCGTGGCCACTTTCCGGTACTCGAACTTGCGATCTCGCACATGTAAAAAATAAACATATAAATTTGCCTTTACATGGGTATGTTGAAAAGTTAATAAAAATGCAAATTTTCATAATTTCAAGTACAAAATACTAATCTTTATATTGAAATTAAAGATTCCTAGATAATATCGACAGTTTTCAAGTTACTTAAATAAAATTTGAAATAAATAATCATAAACAAAAACATATGGTTAATTGAATTAAGGGGTTTGATTAGATACTAACCATGAAAATGTTGGTTCTGTTAGGTTCCCATTAAGTGATGAAAACGTTGAACTGAGTTGACTCGGTTGCTGAGTTGTGTTTGGCAAAAAGGTAAAGCAGGAGGTGTTTAAGGAACAATTCATTTCTCTTTTTTAATAAAGAAAATTAAAAGAGGCAACTTTCATTTTTCTTTTTTTTTTGCTTATTTCTCTTTTTACTTTGCTTTGTGTCACGTAGGGGGAATTACATATATATCCCTAATTTGCAGAGAAATTACATATATATCCAAACTAACTTAATTTTTACATATATATCCCTCATTTTGTTTCAAAATTACGTATATATCCCTTTTTTTAAAAAAAATTCTCTAAAATTTCTAAAAAAATTTCACAATATCGTGTATGTTGGTGCATAAAAAAGTTATGAAAGAAGTTTTCTTAAAAGTGGATAGTTTTGCCGAAAAATATTATGAAAAAAACGTTTGTGCATTAAATCTTTTTTTGTGCATCAAAAAATCGTTTTTGTACCCAACTTCTTTTGACTTTTTACATCAAAATTTTATTGCACATCATACTATAACAAGTTAAAAATTTTAGGCATTAATAAATTTTTGTGCATCAAAATTTCGTTTCGTGTGCATTAAAAAAATATAAAAACTCAAAATTAGAAAAACTTCCTTTACAAAAATTTTATTGATTCACAAAATTTTATACTTGTTATATACTATGATGCGCAATAATATTTCGATGAAAAAAATAAAAAGAAGTTTGGTACGAAAACGAATTTTTAATGCACAAAAAAAATGATTTAATGCACAAACATTTTTTTAACAATTTGTTTTGGCAAAACTATCCACTTTTAGAAAAACTTCCTTCACAACTTTTTTATGCACTAACATACACGATCTTGTGGAATTTTTTTAGAATTTTTCACGATTTTTTTTTTAAAAGAGGGATATATATGTAATTTTGAAGCAAAAGATGGACATATATGTAATTTTTAAGTTTGTTTGGATGTATATGTAATTTCTTTGCAAAATAAAGATATATATGTAATTCTCCCTTAAATATATGCCTAAATTTATACCTAAACGTACATATGGCAGCATCATGTTGTTTGCCAATTAGTGACTCACTTCTTTACGAACATAAAAACACTGACATACACATATGTTTAGACATAATAAAATTCTCAGTTCTCAAGTTCCATGGCCATATAGTTTAGTGTTGTCGTTGAGTTTGGCCTTTTATTTTTGTCTCACAATACTCTTGTCAAATTTTGGATTCATCAAAATAGTTGAAGTACTTTTATCTATCAACATACAACAACATACCCAATCTCGCCGGAGCAAAGTATTTTTATCTATCAACATATTCTAGTTTTTTGCCAAATTATTTTAAAGAAAAATGAGCTAGTAGTGAGCTGATTTCATCATCCAAAGGCCCCATACTGCCACCCCAAATGCAGGAATTAAACATAAAAACATAAATGCTACAATAAAATCATCTACCTATATTATGCCACGTGTACGTGCAAGATCAGTTGACTTTTCTTATTCAAAACAGTTGGAATTTCCAACTGTAATTCGGTCTATTTATGACAAGATAAGTCAACGTCCAAAAGTTATTATGTCATTTTCTATGATGTTGTAGTACTATAAACTAAAAATACAATAAATGAATGGTTATTTTAGATCGTTTTATGTAGTTATCAGTCATCACCATTCAAAAATTCTCATTAGGTCACTTTATACTTTTCATGATGTTTTAGTTAGTTGCAAACATTACCAACTAAGCTACGCGTCACTAGGCTTATTATAGTTTAGTAACAAACTAACAATTAAAGATAATAATTAAAATAGTGATTTTCGCTTAATTAGCAACACGAAAGAGATGTGTGTAATTCAGGCATTCCAAATTTGTACCACATAGATGGATGTTTAAATGTAAAATGACATTAAAATTGATATTAGAAGTTAACTATTTATGTATAGATAAGTTTATATAAATTATAAATTTGTCTATTCTGAGATTGTTCTTTTAAACTCGATAATTTTGAGTTTTGGTGGCCTGGTGGGTGATGGGATGTGAATGGAACGGATGAATGAGGGCGGTGACGATGAAAGCGAGAGAGGTATCAAGTGGCCGAGGGCGATGACATCGAAAGCGAGAGAAGAAACAAACTAGTGGTTTATGAGTGTGTGCATGCGTGCTAAAGGGGGCATCTTGTAGATATAGGCGATAGATTAAGGTCCGAGCCTGTCTTTAGGTTCGGGTTTATTAGGGTTTCTAGGTATGTTTAATTGTATGTAGGTTCAGGCCTTAATCTATTGCTTAATAGTAGATGAACATGATAAATAGTAAACACATTAGACTGTTTATTGGTGCATGTATTCGATCGGTTGGATGAGATAAGGACAAAAAAAAAATATTATACTAAAAATACATAAATGCAAGGGAAAGATGTACATGATCGGTTCATTGTGTGACATCCAAATTATGAACCCAATCTTGTCACATGCGACACTAAATGACAATCAAACTCCTTCACATGTTACATTAAATGATGAGAAATCTTCATTCACTTTAAGTAATTAAATCAAATATAAAAAAATAATATTATATATCAGATTGTGTTGTTAATAAATGATAAAAAAGTTAAGATTTGTTGTATGTATTAGTTGTATAAGTAGAAGAGTAAGAAAATATAATATTTTAATAAGAGATTGAGTTGGGGAGGTTGTGAATAAACATAGTATATTATTGATAATTGAGTTACAACGTACTACTAGTTACTCTATATTTTGTCTTTGCTTTAGATTTATCTACATCTACATTCTATTATGAAGCATATATGTTACCATACTCTAGCTAGTCTAAAAACCCTGCGAAACACACTCCATAAACCTATCTTGCACCATCATATAATCCTCCTCTACGCGAATTGTGTCGAAAATCATCACTTGTTAGTAATGACATTGTTTTTTTTCTTTTCGAAAGCAGTTATAGGGCAAATGATTTAAAAAAATATCGAACTTGTCACGTTTTCCTTTTGTAAGCTTGACTTTTATTTTTTTTATAGAATTCCTACACTTTGCTAATCTTTCTATTGTAGCCATGATTAACACAAAAACTGACGTGACACGATTTTAATAAAATCTTCCCGCTATACTCTTTTTACACAATGTCATATGTAGCCCATACACTTTATATATTTTCAAAAACCACCCCTCTATCACTTTATTTTCCTAATACTAATTCATAACACTAATTTCATCACATTAATTCATTCACCCACCCCTAAATTGGCGAAACTAAACCCCAATTTCATCACATTAATTCAACACCAATCAAACATGGCGAATGAGAACGATAATGTTCTTATCTTCCTTATTCGTTTGCTTATTTTGCTTATTCGTTGCTTATCTTCTTATGTTTTAGCTTATCTGCTTATTCGTTGCTTATCTGCTTATGTTTTAGCTTATCTGCTTATTCGTTGCTTATCTGCTTATGTTTTAGCTTATCTACTCATAGTGTTGACATATCACTTATGTTTTAGTCTCAATGTGTGCTTATATGCTTAAACACATAGCAGTTTAGAAGTATTTGGATTATAAAATTAGACACAAATAAGCAAACAAATTGCAAATTCATTTGACCCATATGCATTAGCCTTTGACCTATATGTGTTTGCTTATTTGTTGTTACCTTGCAGAAAACATTATTATCATTTCAGACAACAACTCAGGCTCAGACAACAGCTCACATTCAAACAACAGTTCAGACTCATTTGGCAGCACCTCATCCTTAATAAGTTGGCACGGGGAGATTAACACTTCTGAGAAGTATGTGCATAGCTCTCCAGACATTGTATATAGCAAAGGACCATCTAATAGTTTGCTAAATTGGTACGAGGATTTATCAGATGAGTACAAGGAAAGATTCTGGTGTTCAAAGTCAGGAGGTAATAAGACTAATGCTAAACCTTCCTTCTCAGACATTTTAAAGGGTCTGATTGTTGGTTTTGCTTATCGGATTAAGAAATGTGTGTCCAATGTATGGTTATCTGCTTATCTGATTGAGAAATGTGTGTCCAATGTGTTGGTTTTGCTTATCTGATTGGAGAAATGATTGTGCTTAGTTCAGACAGCTCAGATAACAGCAAAGGGCCATCGATAGCAAGTGTTTCTAAGGAGGGGCCATCAATACAAAGATTGCTAGACTTGTATGGATATGACACTGTTGAGGAATATCTAGAGGAAACATTTTTTCCAAGCACAAACAAGGATACCAGTATACCACAGACAAGGATAACCCTGATGAGGATACCTTTCATGAATCTTACTCTCTAATGTATAAAGGTAAATATGTGCCAGTTTCACAGAAACACAATCCAAAAGTCAAAAGCCCTATTCCAATCACAGGATGTGTGCTTGGACTAGCAAATGTTCACACACGGGAAGATATTTTGAAGAAAATTGAAGTGAGGAAACCTGAAAGTTGTGCAGACAAGGCAAAGGGGAAAAGAAAGGTTTCATATGAAAGCTGATCATGTATTAGATGTTAGCTTTGTTTGTGTTTTGTATTAGATGTTAGCTTTGTATGTTAACTTATGTAATGGTGATTATGTACTTGTTAAAACCTTATGTATTGGTTACTGAAGTAATGATGTTAATGTAGTGTTTTGGATCTAAAATATGTCTGTTAATTCCATTTGCAGTTTGTGATGTTATTAGAGTGTTTGGTTTGTGTGTTAATTGCATCTTTCATTTGCATCTTGCAATTTGCAGGTTGCAATTGAAGCAATGCAAATGCAAGCAAGCATTTACAGGTTGCAATTGCAGGTTGCATTTGCAGCTTGCAATTTGCAGGTTGCATTTGCATTGCATTTGCAGCTTGTAATTAAAGCAATGCAAATGCAAGCAAGCATTTGCAACTTGCAATTTGCAGGTTACATTTGCATTGCATTTGCAACTTGCAATTGAAGGTTGCATTTGCAGCTTGCAATTGAAGGTTGCATTTGCAAGCAACCAAACTTACCCATTTGCTTGCATTTGCAGCAACCAAACTTACTTACCCATTTGCAGCAACCAAACTTACTTACCCACTTGCAGCAACCAATGTATTTACAATTTGCTTTCATTTGCAGCAACCAAACTTAACCATTTGCATTCCAAACATAACACTTAACCATTACAAACATAAAAGTTAACATTACAAACAGTCATAGTGTTATACATTAACAAAAGATCCTAACATTACACACATAAAACCTAAACCATTACATTATTACCATAACACCTAGACCATCACATTACTTAGCTATTAGCATACCAAATTCAACACAAACCACTGAGAAAGATCATAACATGATAAAAAACAACCTATCATACAATTTCATCTTTGACTGTGTAGCTCTCAACTCTTCTTCCAACCTTGACTTGTCCATAGCAAGAACATTAATCACTTGTTCATAATCCACATGCTTCTTTAATTGTTTATGCTTTTGCAACATCCCATACAACAACTCTTTGTAGTATTCACTTGGAAGATCATCGTTCAAAAAATCATAAACATTGCATTTTGAGCATGTTATAAATCGCTTACCCGGATTCTTCCTTGTTTTTGCCGTTTGTACTGATAATTGACGATTACATTTAAAAGTATTCAACCCTACCACTAATTACCCGGGATTCGGATGAAGTCCAAGATGGCATGCTTAGGGTTTATTTGATTTTGACCGTTAGGGGAATTTGGGGGAAATGAATTAATGTGTTATGAATTAGTATTAGGAAAATAAAGGGGTAAAGGGGGCAATTTTGTAAAAAAAATAAGTTAAAGGGTTAGAGGTAAAGAGAGATAGCGGTAACATTTGTATTAAGACTTGCCACGTCAGCTTTTTTGTTAATTATGGCTACAATAGGAAGATTAACAAAGTGTAAGAATTTTATAAAAAAATTAAAAGTTCATAGCTTACAAAAGGAAAACGTGACAAGTTCGATGCTTTTTCAGACCATTTGCCCTATAATATATATTAAAAAACCACATCAAACTCCTACAGACCTCAGGCCTTGAATGCATACACAAGAAATGTGCACATGTATGATAGTAAACTAAATAAGGGTGCTATTATTGGTACCCCTCTGGTCCGTCAAAAAGTACAATAAAAAGTACAAAAAAGTACAAAACATGTTTTTTTTCCTCCCAGTTTACAATGCAACACAATTTTTTTATCAGTTTCTGTTTCGTATTTTTTGTCAGTTTAATACTTTTGACTTGTTTTATAATATAAACAAAATTATAAAAATAAAAAAAAAAGTAAAAAAAAAACATGAGAGGGTATATATGACTTTTTAGGAGGGTATTTATAACATGAGCCCTAAATAAAGCTACATACAAAACACAGCCAAACAAACCTGCCATAATACTCTCTATCTCTAAATCTTAGCATGTTATATTGCAAGTGTTAACTATAACCTCTTGATTGTTAGGTCATGCACTGTTGGTCAATTTAGTACTGAATGCTTGGTGGGTTGTCTTCATAGTTCTTAAGAGATGAAGTCAAAACACCCTAGCTCCTGATACGGCTTCAACTACTAGTATGTGAAACAAAAAAGATGACGAACTAGAGTCAACACACACTTAAAACCTCAAGAACAACCATCGTACCTTACCATATATAAGATAATGTTTGTCTAATAAGTACATGAATCTCTTGCATTAAAATGTAAGGGTAGGTTATAAAGACCCCTCCTAAAAAGCCATTTGTACCCCTTTGGTTTTTCGGTTTTTTTCATTTAATTTTTTTTCTTTTATTTTTATAATTTTGTTTATATTATAAAACAGTGAAACGCAGAATACGGAACAAAAACTATAAAGTTTAACAAGTCAAAAGTATTAAACTGTCCAAACGTACGCAACACAAACTGATAAAAAAACTGCTTTGTACTGTAAACGGGAGTAAAAAAAGACGGTACAAGTGGTTAAAGTACAAAAGATGGTGGGGCAAGGGTACCAATAGTAGCACCCTAAAATGTACTATATCATCATTTATGTACCTTTCTCTTGAACTTGGTCGCTGAATCCTTTTAGTAGGTCTTTGAGTTCATACTTAAACTTAACTTGGTTTAGTTTAGCTAAAGAGAAGGAACTTCAATTGTCATTTAACTAAGGTTAATTTAGTGGGTTAAGTCCATTAATAGGTAACCTACTTACCAAAAACTACACTTTTAGGTAACGTACTTTGTATATTACCATTCAGACCCATCAAACTTGTTATGACTTGTTAGAATAGACAATATTACATCTTTGAGTGCCACATCAGCATTACGGGCCCACTTCTCACAATTAAAACAAAACAAAAAAATCCAAAACTTTTTATACAAAACAAATTGAATATCACTGATTCAAACACAATCGAGCCGATTAAAAAAGCATAGACCTTAAGAAAAAACTACTAACGAAAACAACTAACAATAATACAAACTACCTACTAAATAGAATACATACAAAAGACATGCACAAAAGGAAGCAAAACTTCAGGTCCCAACCCGAAGAACCTAGGACACCACCTAGCCAAACAGACCATAAGCCCTTGACACAATGCAATATATCTGAAACTGAAAACCAAATCCAAGCAGACTAAATCCAGACCGAATAACAGACATCCCCGCATTCTCGAACCTGTCCTCGAACACAAACTCTGATATGATTACTGAATGCCACTCTTTATAGGATCCCGTAACCATCGTTGCCAATCTATATCACTGATATGAGCAGCAACAACTCTCTATGGTCTCCGCTAATTAACATGATCAATTTACAGCACTAGTGAAACATACATTTTATCAAACAGTTGGTGTGCAACTCAGTTTATATCACATGACCACTTACAAGACCCGCATCCAAACACCCACACGCTATCATCGAGAAATATGGTGCCATTTAGAAGGTGACACCGAGACACCGAGAAATATGGAAACCCCCTTTAAAAAACAACTCATTAGAAGGTGACACCAAGACATTAACATCACATGCACTTTCAACACTATCACCGCTTGAGTTTGACATTAGTGTAAACTTGACATCTTCATCATCTGAAACGACATCGTTTTCTGTCGTTTCACTTTTGTTATTTGTTTCGTCAGGCAAAGTGAACTCTAGGTCGAAAAAAGGACCGTAGTCGTTGTCATTGTTTTCGAAAAAAGGACCTTGGTGGTGGCGGTGGTGGAGGAGGTGGGGGTGGTAGTGACGTCATCGTTGTTGGAAGTGGTGTTGGTTTTCCAGTAGCGGAATAAGCTGAAGGCTTCGATGGTATGGAGAGCTAGAATATGAAGTGTCTGATAGTAAACTGACAATATGAAGATACAAGTGTTAGAATAAAAAAAATATTTAGTTAAAATGATGACGTGTCGGTATCAACCGGTATCCCTTCCAAAATTTGCCCGTTTTTGCCTATATTGAACAACATTTAAAAGTTTGATGGGTCTGAATGGTAATATACAAAGTACGTTACCTAAAAGTGTAGTTTTTGGTAAGTAGGTTACCTATTTATGGACTTAACCCTAATTTAGTTTACTATTTTTCGAACTAACCTTCGTTTTTTTATGAACTTATCTGTGTCAATTAATTTAGGGTAAATTGCAAAAAATGTAATCAACTTATCAACTTTTGTAGTTCTGTGTAAGCAATTATTATTTTTGGTAAAAAATCATTTAACTTTTCAAATTCGATTATTGTGTGTAGCCGGTGACCTACAAAACTGGGTAATCCTACGTGTACAAGTTACCATGCCACGTAGATGCCACGTTGGTGAGTTGTTTTTCCACGTTTGCCTATTTTGGAATATTCGGTATTACTAATAAAGCGTAACCCTAACCATCACTTTTCCCTTATCTCACCTTCCCACTTTTCCCCAATCTCCCTTATCTCACATCTTCATCTTCAAAACCCTAACCATCACTATGAGTTCATCTTCTTCAACCTCATACCACCGCTACAATAGGAACCAAGATGTTACTCACAAGACGCACTGTGATTGTGACCCTCCACACCCAATCCCAGTTCAAACGGCTTGGACACTCGAGAATGCAGGTAGAAGGTTCAAAGGATGCCCCATTCGCGACAAAGATAAAAAAATGTGGAGTGTATGGGTTTCTCGATCTAGAACTTCCTTATGATTACTACAAACGGTTGCTTTATGATTTACATGAGGAGAACAAGGCTTTGAAGATGATGAACAAGATGTCGGGTGTTATGGAGGATTCAAGCAAGCGATTACCCAACTACTCAAACAATCAGATGGCAAAGGATTTGAAGGATGATTTGACTTTTGTAAAGTCAAAACTCAAAGTGTATGATAGGCTAATCTTAGTGGTTTTTGTGTGTGTTGTCTTCCTAAGTCTTGTAACCATATTGGACTTGATAATGTAACTGGTTCTTCAAGGTTTGTTTGAATAAAATGTTTGCAAGTGTTTTGATGAAGGTATAATAACTGTGTTATAGTTGTAGTTGTATAAGTGTAGTTGGTTGAGAAAGTTAAGGGCAATAAATACAGAGAAGGCTTACCACGCCTGATTTTTTATATAAAATTTGGGTAACAGTTATCATATTTATTAACCAATTACCCTTGCCCTTATAAATGTCACCCACCCTGTATAGTTTACTTTACTCATTTTCTACATCTTTAGAACCCTAAGTCACAAAAAGCAGCAGTTGATCATCAAGATGGATAAGAGAAAAGGTAAGTCTTTTTTCCCTTAATGCTTATCATACATGCTTATCCTTAATGCTTATCATCAATGCTTATAGTATATGCTTATCCTCTCTGATTTTCATATATCCTTATCCTTTGATACAGGTCAAGCTAATTACAATGGCATATAAGCTTATAGGTTTGATTGTAAGTAAATTTGATAGGTTTATAATGGATTCATAAACTAGTAGGTAGTGATAGTAGCACTCATTTTCTTAAATTGGTCTTGCAGACCTAATTATCTCAAGTAGTGACACTGATGAGGATATGAATGAGGCTCCATCAGTAGCAAGTGTGCCTAAGGAGGGTCCATCAGTAGCAAGTGTGCCTAAGGAGGGGCCATCAATAAGAAAAAAGGCCTTATGTCGGGCCTGAATTAGCAAAGGTTTTAAGGCTGGGCCACCACCAGAATTGCTTAAATGGTATGGATATTCCACTGTTGATGAATATCTAGAGGATACCTATTTTGATAGCACTGACAATGATACCACAAACAACAGTATGATGGATACATTCCTAGGTAGCACAGATGAAGATACAACCGACAATGAAACCATTGACAAGAAGATCACCGTTGGAACCACAGGCAAGATCCTCCTTTTTTATGAAGATACCCTTGAGAAATATGTACAAGTTGGAAAGTCTGCCAGTCAAAAATCCATCTTCAAAAGCCCTATTCCAATCACAGGAGTTGTGCTTGGACTAGCCAATGTTCTGACATGGGATGATATTTTCCAAAAAATTGGAAAGAGGAACCCTGGGAATTGTCCAAAATTCTTGAGCATTGGTATTTGATGAACCAATACCATCAATGGATCTTGACAGTCTATTCTTCATAATCCTTGCACTTCTTGGTCTCAGATTCCGATTTCCTCTTTCAATGTTTCTGTTAGCTTGTGCATGTCTTCCCTCTTCAGCAGTTGGTTGTTATTGTTGTACTCCAACTTGTGCCTGACTTCCCACTTCAGCAGCTTGTGGTTGTTGTTGTATTCATGCTTGTGATTGCTGAGTTACTGGTAGAGTTTTCTCTTGTATCTCATCTACTAGTCCAAACCATCTTCCCAATCTACCATACCTCTCACCTTGTACCACCCCTCCTCTAAACCCAGTTCCTCTTTTTCCTCTTAAGTCCAGGGTTTGACCACCCCTTCCTCTTGCAGTTGATGTGCTTTCACTAATTCCCCTTCTCATACCTAGTGTCTGACCACCCCTTCACATTCTAGCAGCTGGTATGCCTTCACTTGTTATCCTTCTAACTACTAACCCTACAGTCTGACCACCTCTTACCCTACTAACTCCTACTCCACCCCTTCCCCTACTTACTCCCAGTCCACCCCTTCCCCTTCTAACTCTTAGGGTTTATGAAGAAAGTGATTTGTCTATGTCGAAGAAATTGGGGAAAGTGAGGAACCACGATTTGCTTTTATACAATAAGTGTGAATGAAAATCCAGGTGTGTGTGGAAATCCTATGTGGACGTTATGATGTGGCGAGAAAATATGACATGGAAAATCCACGTGTGTTACTCAACCGGTTACTTTTTGTGTAGGTCACCGGCTATACACAATAATCGAATTTGAAAAGTTAAATGATTTTTTACCAAAAAAAATAGTTGCTTACATAGAACTACAAAAGGTGGTAAGTTGACTACATTTTTTTTGCAATTTGCCCATTAATTTACTTTGCTTATCTGTATTATCTCTTTAGGTAAATTTTGATAATGGATATAATGTAACTTAAAAACCATTTGTAATAACCATTTGTAATTACACAACTACACATACATAGTTTTTTTGTTGCGATAGGTTCATTTTTACTCAATATTTTATACTTCGTCTGATATAAAAAAAACAAACAAATCCCAAGACAGCAAGTAGCCAACTAGCCAAGTAACCACATTTTGTATTCTTCTTGTGAACAGAAATAACGAATGGCGCCCATATTATTTTGATGACATGCACCATGATGCTTATATATACTCAACCACTTAGCACAACTCTCTCATCACATTTTTAACTCCCAACTACCTTCACAACACACTATACTTTGCAGCTATCACCGGCATCAACGTCAAAAACTTATCAGCAAACTTTTCAGCGAATATCAATTCAGTTACATACGAATACATTAGTACGTACCCGAGACGACAAAAACTATTCAAAATGGCATGTTTTTGCTTTTTGGTGGATCAATCTCGACAAGTGAGGAAGTGCAAGCCCGCAGCGGGCCTTTGTTCTCGCTGCGGTGGAGGAGCAAGTGTGGCGGATATGAAGACAGCCACGAGGTTTTGCCATGTTCCATTCTACTGGAAATCATGGAAAGCCATTATGTGCACCTTTTGTGGGGCTGTTCTTAAGTCTTACCATTAAGTATGGGGTTAGAAGACCTCGTGTCAAGCCGATATAATAATATAATGATCTATGTTCAGGATTGTATGAAGATAATTTGTTGGATTTATTCTTATTTTCACTTAATATTATGAATATTATTCATTCAATTACGACGGAATAGTAATGACTTATTCGATTACTATCTTCATTCCATTACATCTCCTTACGTCTAACCAAAGAGACATAGTCTATAATGTATTTCTCTTAATTGCATACATGGTAACAAATATTTTGCGCTTTTGTGTGAACCCGATATCTAAGGCGTAAAAAGTAAAAGAAGACGAAACTGAACAATTGCAACGAAAATCCGAAATTGAAAAAGTTAACTCAAAACCAAAGGGTTCAAACACCAAAATTTTTAATTTAGTTTTAGATTTTAGCATAAAACATACCACCCAATGCTCACCTAGGCATTACAACAAATATGTCACTTGTACCCACCTTTTTCTACCCACTTTTAAAATTGAAAGCGGGAATATTTTTTTTTTCACATTTGGAATTGTGTTTGATACATTTTTAAGCATGAAAAATATTAAAATCATGACATTCATTACACTTATAATGGTATAAAAATAGTTCACACTTATTAGTGTGCACAAACATAAAGTTTAAACACACTTAAAAGTGTGAAGCTCAATCTGTCACACCCAGTTTCTTCACATTAGAAGAAGCGTGAAAAAATTGTGTGTGATAAATTGATCACCACATTTAAAACTCTGAACAAATTTATATTTGTGCACACATATACTGTGAACTTTTTCTCCTTTTTCTTACAATTTTAAGAGCGAAAACCTGATGATATTTCACGCTTGTAAATGTCACATATATATGTACGAAGAATTCAACAAGAAGTTTGCATCTTTTTAAAAGCGTAAAAAAAATTGTGCATAAATGACATATTTATTGTAAAAAAACCCGACTCGACGAATTGGTTGAATGGCTCAAATGAGCCACAAAGTTGATTTTTTCTTTGTTTAGCACATCAAATATGCATGGGAAGAAAAAATATTTTGTACATTATCTAGTTTAATTTGGGACACCACCATTATTGGGCATGTCATATTTCGTGTTACGTAAATTAACTCCGAATAAATCAGACAAATCTTATCTTATTTAGAAAGCATTGTGTAACCTGATAAAGTTTAAATCTGAACTTGATACCTCATCTTTTAGAGTGTTCCAAGCTTACAAGCTACACCTTTGATCACACTCCATTGGAGTTAGGTCGAGTCTGCAATGGAGTGTATATGAATCAAGTGTTGCAAGTTTCAACAATATTTTGCCTTCAATATTTGACCATGTCTTCATAATAACTACACCCGTCTCATTTTTATTATCCACGTTACTAGTTTGAAGATACGATTTGCCATCTCTAGTTTTGAAGAAACATTTTTTATGCATTTTTTGATAAGAAAGGTTCATTTTTAATGGAAGGGTGTATACCTAATCGGATAGAAATTAGACATCGTGATAGTTAGTTTGATCCAGAACCATTGAATGCACAACCATGGTTATTAAGGAATGCAGACTATGAAATTGGTAGAATACAACTTGGACACTTGACATCACATGCATAGTGCCAAACATAAATTCAACTACCTAACATATTTAATTCACACCATGTGAGAATTTCAACTTGCCTTTCAAATCACGATGTTCCAAGTTATACAAAGCATAAATGCAAGTTATGCAACTATACAAGTAGATAACACGTTCTAGATGAAAAGTGTAGTACTATACGATGGTCTATTAATGTTGCATATGAACGCATTGATCATAGAACGTTTTAGTTTAAGAGTGCTAGGTGCAGATAATACGAGCATGTTATAAGCGTTGCCACGTCAGGTTTTTTATTAGATAACATTTCTATAACATAAACACGAAAAACACATTCTTCAACTATAACATGTTAAAGGCGCATGTGGGTATCCATTTTTATTTTTCTTTTTTTCATTTTCTTTAAAACAAACATATTTTGACGATTTTTTAGGCAAATACACAAAAAGTAATACAAGATGATCAATTATAAAACGATAACCACCTTATACATTTAGGCTATTTTATTACTTTATATATATAGCTTATCTAACACCAATATTTAAAAAATAATATAATGTATTTGCTTCGCTGATAAAAATACGCCTTAAATAATTTTAAACCAATAACTTCGCACTAATTCAACCCATTTCATGATCAAACAAACAAGTTTTTAAAATCCATATTCTTCAAGCCAATATATAAGGGTGTTCTTCGGTATTAAAAAAAACTTTTTACCAATAGGATATGGAATAGTCATGGGGAGCATAATCAAAATTCTTATAACTTTTTACCAATAGGATATGAATTTTTTTTTTACCCAACTAATATAAATTCTTATAACTTTTATTTTTAAGTTCAAAACAAAACATCACTTTTATTTTTCCCATAACATTCCCAATTCAAACCTTATTAAAAAATGAAATCACACACTGTTCACCCTTTCACTTCCCTCTAAAATCGCCGTCCGCCGTTGCCGTCAACCACATCGCCGTCCGCCGTTGCCGTCAACCACATCGCCGTCCGCTGTTGCCGTCAACCACATCGCCGTCCGCCGTTGCCGTCAACCACATCGCCGTCCGCCGTCCGCCATTGTGTCGTTAAGCTCATCAAGGTTTAATACTTTGCCCTAATTTTTGCTTATGTTTTTTGTTGATTGAGTGTTTCGTTGATTGTAGTACTAATTTTGCCCTAATTTTGTTTAATTTCATATTTGGCTGATTGGATGATGATTTAGCCCTAAAACTGTTATTGTTACTGTGTGTTAGATTTTATGTTAGGTTTACTGATTTGTTAAGTTAGCTGTTGGATGACATAGTTTTATGCATTCAAAAGACGAGAGGATATGGAATAGTCATGGGGAGCTAGAGAGAATAGTCTTGTAGAGAGAATGTGGTCGAGTCTGTTGTACCATACATCGAAAATGAGCAAATACATCGGATTTTAGATCATAAAGTGCCTCCCCCGACGCCTTTTGAAATAGAGTCCGTGAAATATGTTGGATACTTAGCGGCCGATTGTGTGACATTGGAGGGGAGAGATAGGCCAACGATGAGTGAACTCGTTACGTGCTTGGAGAGGGCATATTAGGCTTGTTTTACGATCCCGTCTTTCTCTCATAGTTCGAATAGCTCTTTCAAAGTTGTTAATAAGTTAAGAACATGTTGACGTTTTCTTTACTTAAGTTCACTCATTTTGCATTGAAATCGTAAATGTTTCACTAACTAATGTTTACTTTCTTTTCTCGGTTCAAAATAATAGTATTAGGGAGTAATTTCGAATAAATAATGATCACCTTAAGAAATGATTTTGATTGAATCGATACATATGCAGAAAGGTCAACCACCTTAACTAATGTGGTGTTTATGGTTTCTTACTCCGTATATTATATGATACTTTTATCTTCATTATGGGAAGTTATGAATTAGTGGATAGGTGCTGCTGGTATTTTGGGACAGTGATTCAGAGCTTAATGCTATGTCAAACTATGTCAGATCCAAATGATAAGCTGATGTGCTACTTATTGGATGCTACTGCAATTACCAATATAAATTTTGACCATTGACACAAGGGCCTACTCATATAAATTTAAGGGAAATGATAAGCTGATGTGCTACTTATTGCATAGAAAAGCAAACTTATTGAGTAAAATTTAGCTATGGAAGATGTGTGATTGCTGAAGTAAAAATTTAATTTTATATTGAGATGAATTTATTGAATCTAGTTTTGTTGAGCTTAGCTAATTAATTGAGTGACGGCCTGCTGATTGAATATGTAGTATGTGATCAAGTTGTCATTACTGCTATCTTATGTGAAATTAGTTTAGTTGACATATGCTTCAAATTAATATAGTTGATTGTCATATGATCATACTGTTAATAGTTATGTACATAATAGTGATGTCGGCGAGTAAGGATAGAGGATGGATGTACAAAAGAAGAAACAATGAGGGTCATCTTTGTTCTTATTACCAATCAAAGGTGTCCGAGTTTCTCAATTTCGCATTTTCAATTAAAAAGGTGGTTGAAGTTAGAACTTTGGGGAGTAAAGTAGTGTTTCGTATTAAGTGTCCTTGTTCTATGTGCAAAATTAAGGTATTTAAAGAGAGACATGAGGTTGAGTATGATTTGTGGTCAAACGGGTTCATTCGTGGTTATACAACTTGGTATGCTCAAGGTGAAAGAAAAAGTAAACCAAAAGAGATTGGGAAATGCTCTAAGTCAATGGAAGTTGACGATGTTAGAGGTTGCACACGCATGATTTTGGATATGTTAGAAGCTGACCATGAGCAAGCCCCAAATTTGCATTCAGAACCTTTGGAGGAACAAACCCCAAATTCTTATGCCAAGGAATATTATGATATGTTAGAAGTTGACGACGAGCCTTTGTATGAGGGGTGTCAAAAGTATTCAACACTTGAAGCCGCCACAAGGTTGTTAAATTGGAAGGCAGAATGCAATGTACCTGAGGAGACATATAATCGAGCACTTTCCATCTTTAAGGACATGTTACCTGGTGATAAACTGGTTGGGAACTTTTATGAGACAAAAAAGATTTTGAGAAAACTGAACCTTCCAAGAGAAAAGATTCATGCTTGCAAAAACCATTGCATGTTATTCTATGGGAAAGTTGATTCTTTCTTGTCTAAATGTAAAGTTTGTGGGCATTATCGTTACAAGAATGGTGGAAGAAACAACGTCCCTAATTTGGTGCTTGCATACTTTCCGATTGCTCCTAGACTTCAAAGAATGTACATGTCAAAAAAGATAATGTTCCAAAAGATTGACTATGGCATCAAGATACATAATACAGACACAAATAAGACATGGTACCATCCAAGTGAAGGTAAGGCATTGAAAGCCAATTTTGACTCTACCCATTATAATTACTGATATTAAATAATTCCTTTAACTCAAAACATACTTCTATATACATAAAAAAAACTATATTTCAGTTATAACCATTTTTTTAAATTTCATACAGGAAGCTGGGTTCTTTGAAAAGAACAGTAAGAAACAAAGCAAGGTTTGATTATTATCGTTGAAAGTTATCTCGTAAATGAACTCTCTGTGCATTGCTCCTTATATTTTGATCCAAGAATAGAAACACGCTTGAACCGTGAGCCGCGGAATTTTGCTCCAGATATTCATTGTTCTTCTCAAGCAGATTCTCGATTAAACATATTCAAAGTTCCATCTCGCAGATTATTTGATACAGGAACTAAAAGAAATTTGACAAATACGGAGAAGCATAAAGCACATACATATATCTTGCTTAATTGTGAAGATGTTCACCCTTTTTTAAGGTATGTCAAGTATTATCTTTATTGATATTATATATTGCACATACATATATCTTGCTTAAAATGTATTTTAGTGTTCTGTACATACATATCAGATCTGACTTGTGCTTAAATACAAATTCTGATTTCAATATCGTGTGGATACAGGGTTTATTAGTGTTTTTTGTTAAGGACTTAAGATAAAAATATGCAAGTTTCCGAGCTGTCATCCAAAATTAGTTTGGTCTATTTGTGAATCAATGTGTGAAGGTTAAACCCTTTTTCTAACAGAAAAGCTCGGTCTTTTAGACTCTTAACTGATAAAACTAGTAAGAAAGTCAGTAATAAGTACGTGTATCACAACTTAATTCAAATAGGAAAATAGTGTTGAAACTTTATCAAAAGCATCGAGTTTCAGGGTAGGATTTAAGTTTTATTATTTCCCTGCAAAATGCCCTGCTCAAAATACTTATTTCCCTGAAAAATGATAGTTTCCTTGTAGTTATCACATCTCTCTAAATGGTTTTTTTTGTTTATTGTATAGATTGTTCGATAACTATATGATGCAAGAGGATCCTTACATTGATGAAGAAACACTTGATAGAGCTAGAGATGAGAAATTTGCTCAGTGGTTTAAGGAGCATATACAATCAAATGATGGAAACGAACACTTGAAAGTCTTAGCACGAGGACCAATGCGTTATGTCGAGTCATATAAAGGTTACTTTGTAAATGGTTACAAGTTCCACACCTTGAAACATGGTGATGGGCGGGTCACACACAATAGCGGGGTATGCGTGAAAGGTTCTACCTATAATGAGTTTGAATATGATTATTACGGACTGTTGGTTGATGTTTTGGAGGTAAACTACCGAGATAGTAATGGTCGATGTGTTGTAGTGTTGTTCAAGTGTGATTGGTTTGAACCTATTCAAGGGGTAAGGGTTAACCGTAAGCATAATTTGGTTGATGTCAAGTACAAGTCAAAGGGATGCCAAAATGACCCGTTTATTCTTGCATCACAAGCGGAACAAGTCTATTATGCACCATATCCGTCGATGACCAAGGATTTGAAAGATTGGTGGGCTGTTGTTAAAGCGGCAGCGAGAAGCATATATGAAGTAACACAATGCTCTAGTGAAGTAGTTGACGATAATGTGGATGTTGAAGACTTCTTTCAAGAGAACGAAATGCCAATATGTTCAAATACAGCAGATGCAACTATTTCTCTTGTCACTCAAGGAGAAATGGAAGAAGTCGGTGATTTAGACGTTGGCGATGCATATATGGAAGTTAGTGAGAATGAAGAAGAGTTTGTAGATACATATGATGATTCAGATGACGATACTGAACTCAATTTATCTGATCATTTTTCTGATGAAGACGAAGTCGATTTATCTGATCATTCTTTGAATGATTAGTACGTACTGCATTTAATTTCTTCTTAGCACTTACGACTGATTGCAATATGTTGTCTGCTTATATGTTAATGACTTGTGATGATTATTAATTGGGACATGTATAAATGCATTTTGCTAATTTTTGTTAATTGGACACGTTATGCAGGAATCATGGCTAGAGATAACTATAACAAAGGTAGGGGAAGGGGCAGAAGTGGAAATAGGGGTATCGCCGGAACTAGTAATGCATCCAATTATGATGATGGTAGTAGAAGCGGGGGAGGGGGAAGGGGCAGAAGTGGAAATATTGGCATTGGTAGTAGTAGTAATGTATCCGTACTTGGTAATCAGGATGCAAATTTTGATGATGGTAGTAGAAGCGGGGGAAGGGGAAGGGGTAGAAGTGGAAATATCGGCATTGGTGGTAGTAGTAATGTATCCGTACTTGGTAATCAGGATGCAAATTATGATGATGGTAGTAGAAGCGGGGGAAGGGGAAGGGGTAGAAGTGGAAATATCGGCATTGGTGGTAATAGTAATGTATCCGGACTCGGTAATAACAATGCAGATTATCATGATGGTAGTAGAAGCGGGGGAAGGGGAAGGGGCAGAAGTGGAAATATCGGCATTGGTGGTAGTAGTAATGTATCAGCACTCGGTAATCACGAAAGGGGCAGAAGTGGAAATATCGGTATTGGTGGTAGTAGTAATGTATCCGGATTTGGTAATCAAGATGCAGATTATGATTATGATAATGGTAGCATAAGTAAGGGAAGGGGAAGGGGTAGAAGTGGAAATATAGGCGGTCGTGGTAGTTGTAGTACATCTGGATCTGGTAATCCGAATGCAGATTATGATAATGGGACCCATTGTGATGCTAATGACAATGAAGCAGAGACATCACAACATGTACGTGGTTCAAACTTGCCACAATCAATACCTAGTCATCCATCACAAAGGCCGATGATTACACTCTATTATGGCGGGTATGTATCTAAATACATAACAAAGGTGATGTATATATATATTCTTCTACCTAATGTCTATTGTATCAATCTTGTAGTTTTGCAGAAGGCCACATTACTCGTGATATTATCAGTATTTTCAAAGTCTCTTTTTATGGTTCTTGGACATCGTGGAGAGAGGTTGACCAAGAAAGCAGAGACATAATGTTTGAGGAATTTCAGGTTTTTTACTTTAGTTTTAATAACATTGTAGATTTATTAGAACATAAAGAATATGTGAAAGTACATATGTAATACAATCATTTTTACCTAAATGAAATGTTTAAGTTATATTTGATAATTTAAAAATTGATGTATATATAGGATCAATATCAATGGCATCCGTCAGAAAATGCAGCGGTATATAGAGCTTGGGAAAAGGTCATGTCAAGTAGGTTTTCTGATATATTAGGTGAGTGTCGACGTGAGGCTACTCTTAGAGCCACAGAGGACAATATCAAGGTTGGAAATAATTTATTCGTTCTTAAGCCGTATACCCCAAGTTGGATAGATCAAGCCGATTGGGAGGATATGATTGATAGGGTTTGGAATACCTCAAGATGGAAAAAGAATTCAGCTATAGCTCGACAAAATAGATTAAGTGAGGTCGATAGTGAAGTGTCAAAACATACCGCCGGATCCATTACCATTCTTTAACACAAGTTCAAAATGGTAAGTATAATATCAATCAATTTAGATTTTGTATTTTATACAATCAATATATAAGCTTTTAACTAATGACAACTTTTTTAGGAAAAACAAAAAAGAGGCCTGTTAGTTTCTTAGAAGCTTACCAGTATACTCATACACAAGAGACGGTTGAGGCTTTAGGGAACGGAACAGATGAGGGGTCAGGGGATAGGACAGATGAGGCGGTGGGGAGTGGAACACGGGAGTACATCATACGTAGATCAAAACGAGTGGCGGTAATCTATTTTCATCTCCTTCTAAATTACATGATGAATCAAATACTTAACCAATAAATTTCATTAACACATTTTCATATGAATCGTAGGATGCTGTTGAGGCTGCTATGGAGGATGGCCATAGACCAGACGTTAGTCAACATCCACCTAATGACTTTGATCTATGGGGGAAGGCCACTGGGGGGGAAGAAGAAAGGTAAGTTAGTTGGTTTGGGTACACGGGGGGATCCAAGGCTCATGGTGACATCAAGAACATCAACCTCTTCTAGTTTGTCGCACATGGGATCACAACCTAGCGAACAGGTTTGCTATATCTCTATTTTTTGTTTTCCGAATAAAGATATGAAACCAAAAGCTTCATCATGGAAATGTTTTATCAGCTTATGAGTTCTAGATTTGGGAAATAACGGATTTGCGATAGCATTGCTAGTTTCCTGGATTAGTTTCCTGTATTAGTTTCCTGATTTAGGGAAACAACAATTCTAATATTTTTGTCAACAGTTCAAATATTTTTGTTGATAACATAGAATATTAGACTTTTTGTATAACATAATAACAGTAGCACGTGTGCCTTAACATATTAGCAAGTGTTAAGCTTTCTGATGTGATGACTTGATAAAATGTAGGTGCAAAACTTGGAAGAGATGGTAAGACAGTTGCAAGAGGATAACGCACGAATGAAAGCAAGATCGGAAATAGAGATGCAAGTGCAGGTGCAACGACAAGTGGAAAGCCAATTGCAGGAACATATGCGACAACGGGAATTGGAGCTGAATGCTCGTGAAGAGGCTCGAGAGAGGGATTGGCAACGAAAGATGGACGATATTAACTTGATGCTAAAGAAATTTAACGATCCACGTCCCCCTCAATAGTTGGATAACACGCAAATGGCACAATCTGAGTGGACCGGATTCTAGCAAATGCACAACTCAAACCTTGCTGTTTTAAATTCTTTTCATGTTCTAAAAAACTGGGATTTCTTTAAAGTTATGTGAATCTGGATTCATTTCAAAACTTTGCCATCCAATGTAAAAATGTTATTTTATGAATTATCATTTGAGCTTTGTTAGATATTTGGCTTTTTTTATTTATAGTTATTTATGCTATTAATTATGATACATAAATTTATCAGTTTGACTATTAGGGTTACATAAATTTGAAGTCCTTGTCCAGATAATAAGACATTTTGTGATGAAATTCCGACAGTTTATTATTGTACAGTTTCCGACGGAGTTTGTGATGGAATTTTTTAACTGACGAATTTTCCACAGTAATTTTGCCGACTGACTTCCGACAGAGAACACCACCTACAGACATCGACCATACTTTTGGGTCGCTTTTCCGACAGACTTCCCAACAATATGAATTACCGACCAAATCCACAGACCGCCCTTTTGCGTCACAAATCCGTTGGAAACTACCAATAGTGACGGATTTCCGACAGAAAAGGCCATCGCTAAAGCCCTGTAATGTAGTAGTGAATTCAACTACCTAACATATTTAATTCACACCATGTGAGAATTTCAACTTGCCTTTCAAATCACGATGTTCCAAGTTATACAAAGCATAAATGCAAGTTATGCAACTATACAAGTAGATAACACGTTCTAGATGAAAAGTGTAGTACTATACGATGGTCTATTAATGTTGCATATGAACGCATTGATCATAGAACGTTTTAGTTTAAGAGTGCTAGGTGCAGATAGTTATAAGCGTTGCCACATCAGGTTTTTTATTACTACCTCCGTCCCATAATTATAGTCCGGTATTGACTTTTAAAGTCTTTATTTTTTAACTTTGATCTTAAATATATTTGTTTGTACTATATAATACTAGCTTCAAGGCCCGCCCGTTGGGCGGTTAGCTTTAAGATTTTGTTCGAGTAAACATTTACATTTTGATAGTTGTTCGATGTTGTTTTGATTGTTTCAACTATTGCGTATCATTTACATAACTTCTATTCATTCGGATTTTTGTTTTCTGAATGTTAACTTTACAAAACACATAGTATTCAGTAAATGTTTTTGCTTGTTTGCAATTTGAATAAAATAACACCATGTTTAATGACAAAAAAAAAAAACTGTATATACTACATGTGTTTTATAACTTAAAATTAAGTGATGGTTGATAATGTTGACCGCGGATATATATTTTTGAAGGCTTAATAACTTGAGTACTATTTGACAAACGTTTTGACAATGTTTTCTAATACATTATAAATGAAACCTGTTGCAACTCTGATCTTTTATTAAATAGAATATGACTTTAATTAAAACGTCCATTTTAAGGTCGTTTTCCGTGACTTGTGTTTTGTGCCCTGAAGTAGCACCCCAATGTTACCATTCCGCTGCGTTGTCTTGATTTTCGGGGGTGTTACAGATATATTATAAAGGTTGCAAGTATAATCAAATAATCAAAGTTAGCTCTCACAAAATAAATATATTAAATATAAGAATTAAACTCATCGTAGATACGATAAGTACGTATATATACATGCATTACACATTAGGAGACAAATATATACAATTGTGAAATGAGTGATGACTGATGAGGTCATCGTTTATTCTGACTTTGCATACATATGAAAAAATGATGATGTAGAGACACTACAACAGCAAAGACAATGTGCATGCAGTGAGTGAAAAATGTCATGTATGTCATTGTAAGAGCTTTAGTGAAACTTCATATATAGAACTGATTTCTTATTCATTTCATCTCGAAATTGCAAAGGCAAAATAGAATTCTTCTTAAAAGGTGAAAATAAAAAAAATCAAAGCAAAGTCCATTGAACAAAAGTATATACCACTGTCAAACACTGGAATACCAGACCGAAAAGATGACCAAGCCACAACTCATTATCCTCTAATGTAAAAGTTATGATGTTATCCTGACCACGAAGGTGTGCCAAAAGAAACGGCGACCAGGAGGCGAGAGAGTCCTCATTTCCTATAGCATCGCTCGAGGTTTTCGGTCGTTCAACAACAGCCTTTTTGTACCAAGACTAAACATGTAGATTTCACATGAAGAAAATTCAGAAATCTAAACAATAAAACAAAACCTTTTTATCACCAAGACCTGTAGATATACAAAATGCAAGAGCAATGACAATCTAGAAGCTCGGATTTCATGTCAAAGTTGTAGAAAGATATTTCAGAGATAACCAATTCAACGCATAAGCGATACGATACCTGTTCAATGATTCGAGCAGTTTTATATCCGTAAAATATATATATATATATAATATAACCTTAGGAGAGAAATTAAGAAGATTACAAAGTTACCCTTGATAAAATTCACTCTCAAAATTATATATAATATAATATAAAATACGTATATTAATAAAGAAAAATTGCCAAAAATTATTAAAAATAAAAGCCCTAATTTTTATCTTTTTATAAAAGTTTAATTAAACTAATTAAAAATTAAACCTAATTACTAATTAAAACTAATAATCTTAATTAACAACTTAACTAATGGACTAATGGTGCAAAGATCTAAGAGACTAACGGAGAAACTAACAGACTAACGGAGGGACAACTTAGTAAACAACTAAATTCAAAAGTTACACTATCTACCCTGAGAATCTACCCCGATAACAAGCTAAGGACCGAATTAAGGGGAGATTTGAAAAGTGCTTATTATAAAAAACTTAAAAGAGCAAAGTTGTAGAACAGCTTAAAGAGAGAAACTTTAATGAAAAGACTTATATCTAAATACCACTAATAAGCTCAATAAGAGCTTATTAATCAGCTGACCTCAGAAAGTAGGGCTTAACCCTTGGTTTTAGAAAATAAGCTATTAAAAACTCAAAACTAGCTCAAAATGAAAAAGGAAAGAAGTTCTAATGGGCTGATGATATGCTTAATCTATAAATGCAAAGAAATTAAAACTTAAACTACTTTTATGCTACTGAAATTGATCATGAACTAAGCAAACTCAGGAAATAAGCAAAGTAACACAAAATCCAAATAAGCTAAAAACCTTAATAAGCTAAACTAGACTCTAAAACTTTAAGGGCTTACCAAACTACTGATTATCCATCTAAATAAGCTGTAAATCCTAAAGATTCTAAGTACTGTTTTTGGAGTTTTCAGGTTTTTTAATAACTTTTGGCAGCTAAATAAGCTAAGACAATAAGCTAGAAAACAAAATTAAAGTCTTAAACTATATTAAGCTATATTAAAACTCAAGTCCTACAAAGTTTGATAAGCTAAATCCTAAAATTACTGTTCTAAATTAAACTAAGAACACAGCAGTACTAACTGAGGTTAGTACTGCTAGTGTAAAAGTTCAGCAGTACTTTCAAGTGAAAGTACTGCTGATGCAATTTGACTTTTAAGATCAAAATTAAGCGATGAAATAAGCTAGAAAATGAAAACTAAAGCTAATTTCATAATAAGCTATAACTAAACTTAATACTACTGAATTTGACAAGCTAAAATCTAAGCTAACAGTACTAACTTATGGTTAGTACTGGTAGTGTAAAGGTTCAGCAGTACTAACTGATGTTAGTACTGCTAGTGTAAAATTTGAGAGTGCACTAAACCAAACACCCCTTTTAGATTATGACAGATTTGAGAAAAACTCTTTAAGAGAAATCTAATGAACAAATACTAAATACCAGATAAAAACTAGCTTAAAACAAACTTAACAATCATGATTAAACAACTGAATAAGCAATAATCTAAGATCTTAACTAATTAAGCTACTATTTTTGGATTTTATGAGTTTTTATGACAGAAATTAGTAACTAATGATCTATAACTATTTAAGCAAAAACAGACTAGAACATATAACTAATAAGCACTAGAAGAGATATTTAAACACTAATAAGCAAAGAGAATAAGCAAATAAGCAGATCTAAACATAGCAAGCAATAATATCATTATTTAAAACTAGAATTTAAAGGAAAATGAAAGAGAAACTTACAAACTCCTCTAGCTAAACAAGAGGACCAATAAAGGCAGCTACAAGCTCCCTAGCTTATTAATAAGCTAGGATATAAGTCCTTGGGATCTCTTCCAAGTTAAGATCCCCTTCCAAAAGCTCTATTCCAATAAGATCCATGATAGATTTAACTGATTTATGGTTTAGATAAGATTAATACTGAATTCAAACAGCTCTATTTCAGCTTATAGACTGAAAGAGCTTAATATGAGCTTATTAGCTTATTGAGACAATTTGGCTTATTAAGAGAGCTTATGACTTTAAATGAGAGCTTAAAAAATGAGATTTAAAACATTAAAGACTGAATTTCATTAATTAAAGAAGCTGATTACATTACTTGAAAAAGGAAAATTACATTTAAGGAAAACACGAATTTAAGCTAAATTAAAAATTACTAAAAACTAGATTCTCCGCTCCCTTGTGTGTGTGAGAATGAGGCCTATTTATATGCCCTGAAAGAAGCTTCTAGGATCTCTTGCCCTGCTCTCCAAACTTTCAATCCTGGCCAATCATTTCTTCAATCATTTGAGGGCTATTATAAGCTGTTGGATCATTTGTGTGCACCTCAGGATTGCCAAGCTGTCATTCTTTGATTGTGACAGCTTGTGTTACTTATGTGAGTGT
>BQNB010036081.1:0-50397 GCA_026074375.1 Tanacetum coccineum | reverse complement strand
ATAATTAAAAGCGAATGCGTAAAACTCTAAAAATAAATAGTGGTAATAATTGAGTCGGGAAATGACCTGAAAATGTGAAATGTTACATTAAGACTTAAGATACAAGTTGCTAGACACTTATTTCCCGACCGTTACCATGACAAAGACACGACTATTTACAACGTCTTGATCATAGATCAAAAACAACAACCTAAGTTGGCGTTCCCGTAACAGTCAACTTCCCAATCATCCCATATTTTTTACATACTCTACAAGGCAAGTGGCGATATCTTCCACTTTATACAATACTCTACATCGTTGATTTTTGTTGCATATCAACGAATAATCGATCCTTCGTGTAATTCCTTCGGTAGTTGCTAAACGATTATCTTCAAACTTTCCTTCTCTTTTTTGTTGTGAATTTTCTAATTTTCTCAATTTTTTTACTAACTATATACGAAACTCAGAGTAGTTTCACCATCTTCACGATTATAATAATTCCGGATAATTCCTTCAATAGTTCTTCGTTCTTCGGATTCACCATTAATTGTGACGGTAGTAAAATCACATGAGTTTTGACTACTATTAAACATTCCCATTTGCAATGTGCAAATTTCCAACCGCACCAAAGATAGAAAATGACACAAGACTCGGGAAATACAAACTTTACACTTTAAGCAACTAGCAACTATAAATTAAACTTAATCTAACAGGGTAGGTTAAGGTGTAAGGGTGTAACGAAACAAATAGTTGGTGTAATTATTAAAGGATTGGCTCTACGGGTTATTTTAGTGGGTCTTCACTCTAAAGATGAGAGTGGAAAAGGGTTTAAACATAAGGTTAACTAACCGGTGTAGTTAGTTGATAAGCAACATGTAAAAGCGATTTGGGTGTAATCCTAAAATTTACCGATTTAAAAAAGTTACTACAATTAAATCTATAATACTCATCGTTGTGGTCTCGAGTGATATACCAAGCCAAGTTCTAAAGTCTACAACATTACCGGCACACTGGTATTTTATGGAATTTGGGTAAACATTTAGAAACGGAAAGGCTAAATTCTCACAATATCTAATAAGGGTTATTGTATGCGGGTTATATAACATGTAATTTCACAAAAGTATGCTTGAATTTTTTTTAAATTTAAGCATAATTTAAGCATTTTAGTGTGAAAAATAGGACAAGTAAACATTCTAATTCCATCCCCCCTGAATTATACAACGTCCTCGTTGTATATATAAAATATTAAATACGGGAATTTAAAATGAATTAGAATGAGAAACTCCCCTAATCTTTGCTCGGTAGATTCTCCAAGTTGCGTTTATGAGCAAGATTGTGTGCTGAAAAAGTGTCTGAATCCTAGCACGAACAGCACACACACAGAATTCCAGAAAATATGCATTCCACCAACTTCGTCGATATTTCTTTCACGAGGTCCTGTATTGAACATTGGAAAAACATGTGTATTCCTATCTTGGTACCTACGGTTAATTTAAACTAAACTAAACAAACTAAATATATGTTAGTTTTTGTGGATACGACGTATCATGTGAATGAATACGCCGTATTATCAGAACTGACAATAATGTTTTTAAAGTGCATAAAAAGTAAAGACTAATAACGTCCAGACCATCAATACACAGTATGGTATGGAGCGGATATGCCGTATTGATTTCTAGGAAGACAGACTCGATAAAAATTCAATAACAATCCAGGTTGTCTCCCGGGAAGCACTTTTGTTTACAACTACGTCTTTAAGTTAGACTTTTCTTCAGCATCTCTTCACTATTTGGTGAGCGTCACCTTCCATCCTTCGTCCATTATCCGAAAGATTTCTTAGTAAGCTTGGCACGCCTTTTCTCTTATGATTGTAAGATCGTCGTATTCGTCTTCTTTTACGGCAACATACTCTTCTTCATCATTCAACGAATATTTGATCATCTTGTATCTTTTTATTCGGCAAACCGGCACTTCACGAGTTTTGATACCACATAACTCATGTCTTTCATCATGAGTTTCGTTTTCATATTCCCCTTCATCATAATTGTGGTAGTTAATCTCATGGCTCTTCCATCTTTTCCAACAATAATTGCTTGATTCATTATCACTGATTAAGCCTTCCATGATAGATTTGTTCCTTAAAGCTTTATCTTTTAGTTCACAATCTTCCAGAGCGTCATACCATTCAAGGTCTTGGTAATGGAGCGAGTTTCTAATATGGTAAGCTTCAAGTAAGTTTCCTCCATTACAGTATCCATCATTCTTACAACTATATGTTGACCATTCCGAACATCCAGTTAAAAGGCTTGCAAGTATGTTTGACTAGTTTCGGTTCTGTCCAAACTCTAGCTTCAGTCCATGGTTTCTCATCAACCCATGGTATATCCTTGTTCCATTCATAGATCCAATCATCCTTATATTCATCATAAGTCTTGAATCCCTCATTGTCTTTAGTAAGTAAGGCTGGATTAATTTACAAAAGATAGTTAAATTCTTTGAAGGTCTTGCACATAAGTGTCTCAAAATAAAATATATTAGTGTCGATCCTAAAGACTTCAGCAACTTCATCTTCATTATCATAAAATTATTCATCCGTGATCTCAACTTCATCATTCCTCTAATCTAGTAAATCTATAACGCTTTCATAGTATAATGATCCATCGTCTTGTAGTTGAAAAACATCGATCCCAACCATTGAGTAAACCCAACATCAGACGGATCATATCCCATATCATCATCAGCTTCATGCTCTGAATCGTCATCCATTTTCAAGTCACATGGGATGCTAGCAACTTTAAATTCATATGTGAATAAATCATCATCCATTTCGCTTAATCGATTGACTTCATTGTTGAAAACTTCAAGTGATGTATTGCAAGTTAGTGAAACATCTTCGACTTTAACATCCTTAATTATCGTGAACTCTCCTTTGATAACCTTTGTCATTCTTACTGAAAAATACCTAGAAAATTATCAGTAGAACCAGCTAGAGAAAGGTATTAAAAAAATTTGGGTTTTAAGTTTGAGAGTGGAAAAGAACTTTATTAGATGATCGATAAGCCGTATTCAATAGAAGTGGATACGCCATATTAATCAGTTGAATCAAATACGTTGTATTGGACAGAAGGTTGGATACGCCGTATCCAATGGAAGTGGATATGCCGTATTCGGTTATCGACCAGAACAGTGTATTAGCAAAATAATTAAATGCGCAAACAATTGAACACATAAATATACAACAAAAATATACAAAATACACAAGAATATACACTAATCTAAATTACACAAATCCTAAGGGTTAGATCTAATCTAATGTTAAAAACCAAAATATCAAATAAAAATCAAGATTAATTTTTACTCCCCCGCAGAGGCGCTAAAAACTTGATATTGTCGTTGTGTGGTATATATTTAAGATGTTTCAAGTTTTAAATTTATATTTTGCCGCCTTAATCAAAAACGACACTTTAACGGGCAGTGTACCCGGTCGGTGGTAGTTTTGTGGTAAGTAGGGTGTCGAACACTTGAAACAATATTAAATCTCTCAACTTATTTATAATTTGGTTATCTAATCTATGCTAATTCTATTCTATTCTAAACCTATGTCAGACCTATGTTAGTTCTAGTCCTAATTCTAACAGGTAAAAAGGGGTTTCAGCCTGAGAGACTAGCACAGGTTGGTTGGTGACTACAATCAATTCAAGACACTTTAACCCACGCAAGCAAATTAACGAAAGATAAAAGAGCGGTCGAGCCTTATATAAAAAAACTATATTAACCATTATTAATCCGATTAGAATGTTGGTTTGTTTATGTAGTGCAATGATTTCTTCTCTCGAGGTGGCATATTGATATGTGAGAAATCACATATCTTTATTATACCAAAAATGGCCCTTAAATGATCAAAATGTGCAAAAATATGCTTGTATTTGTGTATTTTGTTGTTTGTGAATGTGTAGGTATGGATATGGTAAAGATCAAAAGAAAACGGTCAAAAACCAGACAAACACGAACACGAGAATGGAAAAAGTGCACAAGAGCCGGAAGTTTCTAGCAAAAGCTCATCAAAAGGTCATCAAAAGTCAACCCTTGGTCAACAATGGTAAAACCACAAGATGCCAAAACCTTCAAAATACCCAAAAGAGCCTTATTGTTAAATTCATTTTCCCTAAAAATCCTAAAACAATAACACCGTTAATCCTTAACCATTAAGGGACTAACGGTCGTTAACCCGCTATAACAAAATCTCTTAAATCCCAAGCCCGAGCCCAATCATAACCCATAGCTCAATACCCGAGCCCAGGTCAACTCAATCAAATCCCCTGGTCAAACACAAGTTGTATAACATTTGGGGGCGGGAAAAATAGTTTTTACTGTTTACCGTCTCCCCCAAATTCACCCTGCTCAAATTAAAACATAATTAACCCACACCCTTTTAATTAATGACGTGGTCAGAATATTCTTAGTACAAAGTGCTTATTCAGCAAAGCAAAACATCACCAAAGCCTCTCATTGGCTAAGACACCATTAAGAATGACACGTGGGATTCAAAGAAACACACTCTAGATGGGATTTTACACTAAATCCTTTGTTAAAGAAGTACAAAGCCTCTGACACACGGATTGCCATGCTGGCAATCCGTGTGCTCACTTAATGATCCAACGTTAAAGATTGAAGAGCTAATGATTAGATGATTTGAAGGGACGGGATCAAAAGCCAAGAGAGCGTGTATTCAGACCTAGAAGCTTCTTCATCTCCTATAAATAGAGATCACTCCTCACTCACATGTATATCTTTTTTAGTATCTAGTGTAGCTTAGTGTAGACATATTTTAGTAATTTTTAGCTTAAAATGTCCTTTTAATTCTTGTAATTTTCTTTTAAAAAGCATTGTATCAGTTTTCTATTAATAAAAGTTTAAGTTTACTCTTAATTCAATTGTCCTTTCATAATTAACCTCTATGCAAAATGTTTAAATAAGCTCTCTTTTGTTCACTTAAGCTAAAAAAGCTCTTAAATTACATCAAAGCGAGCTTTTTACTCCGTTAGCCTTCAAAGCTTTAATGGGCTTCACGCAATCAAATTCCCCCTAATATTTCCTAAGCTTTGAAAATGATGATAAGCACAATTGTGATGGGCTTATGGACTTATGGCTTGTTTTATTAACAAAGCCGAGCTTGTTGTATTACTCTTTTGAGCCTTATTTATCCTGTTTTGTGCACAGGATTTTTGTACATCTCATTTTTCTCTTTTAAAGCTTACTTTCTATGCTTATTGTTTGTCAGCTTAATATTAGCTTATTACTGATGTTATTAGCTTAATGTTGCTTATCACTATACTTTAATGCTTATTGTGCTTAGTTTGTAGTTTAAATTTCATTTTAATAGCTTTTGATATAAAACAATTGAAAAAACCAAAAATAATAGCATAGTGTCTTAGCTTATTAATCTGGCTTATTTGATTACTTAAATTTGTTCATTTAGTTTGTTATAAGCTATTTACCATCTGGTCTTTGAAGAGTTTTAGCTTAAATAGATTTTATCAAGTTAAAAGTACTAAAACTGTTTTTAAAGGGGTGTTTGGGTCAAGGGTTAAAATGGGTGAAAATGGATCAAAACTTACTTTATGCTTTTGAGTCAGTTTAGATTAGTTAAAAGTAGTCATAAAAGTCATTTTATTTAAGTTTTTAAGTGATAAATCTCAAAAACAAGGTTTTAAGAATTCATTGTTTGAATCTGTTAAGTGGTAGCTTATTTTAGTTGTTTATTAGATTGTGCTTTAGCTTATTGTGTTTTTGAGAGGTTTTTGTGTTTATGCATATGTTAAAAACAGATAGAAACAAAGATTCATTGCCTGCATTTGTTAGTTTTGTGTTTTGCCAAAACTGTCAAAAGTGCTAAGTGTTAAGAAAATTTTGAGATATTGCTTTTTCAAATGCTTGTTGTGGCTTATCCTTTATTTCAAAAAAAACTGCCTATTTAGATTGTTGCTATGTGTTCTTTGGGGTCTAATTTTGATCTGTTTGTAGGTTTGAGATCCATAAGGATCTGTTAGAATGCTTATTTTTAAGCTCATGTTTGTCCTTTCAAATCAAATACAAAACTAAGTATTTGCTGAGTATTCTGTCTGTTTTCAAAGTGCTTTTTCTTTGCTTATTTGATCTTCAAAATGCTTTTTGAAAGTTGTTTTAAGTAGTATTCTAGGTATACTCTTTAGGGAAATAAGCCAAAAGTCCATAAGGATCCTTTAGCTTATTTAAAAATAAGCTCAAAGGTGCCTTTAGGGCCTGTTTGGTTTTCAGTTTTTCTTTAAGTGCTTATTTCTTTCTTTTAGCTTATTGCTTATTGATTTTGCTTAATTCTTGCTTAGATTTTCTTATTAGGTTAGTATAAACCCATTTTAGCTTATTTAGTTTTGCCATAAGCTTATTTGAGCTTATTTGCTTTCTAGTATGAATTTTAAGTGATTTTAAGCCTTTTAGCTTTTCTGTCTATCTAGCTTATGATTTGTGCTTATTTTTGTTCTTATATACTTTTTAGACATAGCTTATTGCCTGTTTTAGTTTTTAGAACTTAATAGTTTTTAAGCTTATTCTATCTTGTTTAGCTTATTTTAGAGCTTATTTGTGCTTTATAAACAAAGTGTCTTTGTAAAAAGTGCTCATTTTCAAGTTTTCTAAAAATTTATAAAAAAATGGCCAAAACAAAAACACTTGGGATAGTGGGAAGCCGCGGGTGAGCAAGGCTCGAACCCAGGACTTCTACCACCCTCACCAAGTGTTTTAACCCCACACACTCAACCATTGTGCTACAATAGCTCATCCGGTATACTTTTGCAAAATCTATTAGTTATATATGTTTTAAGGCTTTTAGTATAATAAGCTGTTTTAGCTTATTTCACAGCTTATTTAATAAGCTGTGTTTCTCAAGTTATTTTTCTTAGATTCCTCATTGTTCAAGCTATTTTTTATAATTTTTATAAAATGTTTAGTATTTTTTATATTTAATTTTCTTTAAAATCGTTTTTAATTCATAAAAAATTGTAAAAAAGTCAAAAAATTATAATTCTTTTTTAGAAAATTTTCTTTTATCATATAGTTTCTAGAAAAAAATAGTTTTGCTTCTGTAGGGTTTAAGTTGCAAAATTTTCATTTTTTAAAGAACGGGATTCATTCCCGTTCACGTTTTTCGTATTTTTAAGCTCAAATCATCTCCATTTTCATTCTAGTTTTCTTTAATCTTACTTTTTAGTTAATTAGAGTCTATTAAAAGTGAAAAATTCATTTTAGGTTTATTTTTGGAAATTTAGGGTTTTTAGTCACCGTTTAGGGTTCCCGTTTTGCGTTTTTAGTTAGAATTTACTTTTCGTTATTAAAGTTAGGTTTATTTGTCCCTTAATTTGCTCACTTTTAGGATTTTAGAAAACAAATCATCTTCGAACCAATTCAAATCATTGTCCAAATAACAAACGTGGTCTCAATTTCATAAATCTTTGGGAAAACAACCCGGTTATCACTTACCGGTTAAAAATTTGTAGTATTTTTGTAAGATTTTTCCTACTACCTTTGTCCTCAAGGGTAGTTTTGGAATATTCTATACTTTGGATATTATTACGTATATAATTGACCAACAATCAATTAATGGCGCCGCTGCCGGGGATTTGTGATTAAGATTCTTTCGTTTGAATTTGTCGATCTTGATTTGGAGAACCTTTCATTTTCGAAAATTACGCTTTTAAAAAAATTAAAAATATAAAAAAAATATAAAAATATAAAAAGTAAAAAATATTTTTCTTTTCTTTTTAGTATAAGTAGAAGATTAAAAACAAAAATACAAAAATATTTACTCTTCCGGATTTTTCGATTTTTCTCGTTAATTTGTGAATATAAATTTTTTTTAACAAAGTTGGTAAATGAACACCAACAAATAATACCTTCAACTGAGGTATTATCCATCAATAAGTTCCCGAACCAAAGATTAGAAAAATTTACCGTTTGTGTCACTTACGAAAAAGGCGCACCTCTTTTGTAAAATTTATTTTACTTAAGAGAGTTACCCTAAGTTTGTTGATTATTCGGTAAACAAAAAAATATTTCCTTTTCTCATTTATTTTTCATTTCATTTGCTTGTTTAGTGCATGCGCACTAGAATTCAATTTTCCTAATTATTCAAACGTACACCATTCCGAGGACTTCAATAAAGGTCGTTGTCAAACATAGTCGAACCCGAGCTTCGTACTATCGTTGCACCAATGGCGGAACGTACAATGGAAGAACTGCTCCGAGCACCCACGGAAGGGTACGGAGAAGCTATCGTTTTACCGGAAATTAATGCGGATCATTTTGAGATTAAAACAAATTTGTTACAATTGGTTCAAGCAAACTCGTTTCACGGTTTAGAGAACGAATCATCATGCCTTAGTCAATAGTTTCAAATAGGATTACCTCGGACTACGATTAGGAATGTGCCAACAATGTGATTAAAACTAATGACGTTTCCGTATTCCTCGAGTGGGCTTGCTAAAATTGGTACGAAAAGAGCCTCCTAATTCATCTTGACTTGGAGGATCTCGTACCAAATTCGGATCAATTTTTCCCTCCTTCGAAAAACGACTCACTTAAGATAAAATCTCTCGTTTTACCCAAAATTCATGCGTCTTTAGTAAAGCGTGGAAACGATTTAAGGAAAATGCTTAGAGCTTGTCCCCCTCCACGGATTTACGGATTTAACTCAAGTTAATACCTTTTATAAAGGTTTAAACGGACAAGATCAAGATCACTTTAATGCCGCGGCAGGTGGAAATCTTTTGGTGTAGCGACTAGAGAGCCTTGAATTAATTAAGAATAAAATCAAAAGTACGTTATTTACGAAACAACCAAATGCATTCTAGGATGAATACGACTTCTAGGAAAGTGATAGTAAGTCGATGAGAGAATTGATTAGCTTGCGGATCAAACTTTCGACCTTAAGTTCGAGATTTTTCTAAGAAAGTTTGTCACTACCGCTCCGGTTAAAGCGTTGTGGAAACTTGCGTATGTGGTGGTCCCATTATTGGTATACTGTCTGACTACCAATAACAATCAGGCTAGTGTTTGTGCGACTACGGGTACTTACAATCAAGTTAACCCTCTGAACCGTGTTAGTAATCAAATGGCACAACCAGGTTTTGCTCCGATGCAAAACAATGGTCAAAATAGGTTTAATCAGATCAAGTTTCAAGGAATAATTTAATCGAGGGAAATGAATTTTCATGGAAATCAAGGTTTTCAAGCTTAAAATAATCATGCTCCGAATCTTCAAAATCAAGGATTTCAAAACCAACATTTTCAAGTGCCTAATAATCAAGTTCAACAAGAGATTTTAAATGATTTTTCGAGTTACAAGAGAAATAATGATTAAATGTTGAGGAATATGCAAAATCAAATCAACTCGTTGAAAGGAGACCTTAAGAATGAAATTCAAAACACGATAAAATCTCAACAAGCCATCATGATGAATCAACAAACTACCTTTCAAAATAATTTGCAAAACATGATATGTGGATTGTTTCAGAACCAAGCCTCAACTTCGGGTACTCTTCCGAGTAATACCATTCTAAACCCGAAGGGTGAGATGAAAGCGATCACTACTCGAAGTGGTGTTGCTTACGAGGGACCCTCGATTCCTACTAATCCTTCTCCTAAAAAGGTAGTGGAACGAGAAAACCGTGGAGACAAGCGTTGGATAACAAAGCGACCGAGCAATCTAATTCTAAGGAAGTTACGCTCAATCCCACCTCCGGTTACCCCCATTTCTATTCTGGAACGATGTTCCAAAGACTTTGCCTAAAACCACTCCCATTTCGGAATTCGATGTTCCGAAGAGTTTGCCTAAGCCACATATTCCATATCCTTCTAGACTAAATCAAGAAAAGTCCCATGACAAAGCTTCAAATCAAAAAGAGAAGATTTTAAATGTTTCCAGATTTGGGTTTTACATAGGTTTGCGGAGCTTTTACTTTTGATTGCCAAGATTTGCTCCTACGGATTAAGAGTTTGTCATGATATGGGAAAAGTAGCTTGAGTTAGCTAAGAATACCGATGGAACGAGAATTGGCTCGGCGTTGCTCCTTAAAAGCTTCACGAAAAGCTGAGATTCCCGGCAAGTATCTTATTCCATGTATTTCCCAGGAATGATGTATGTCACGCCCTTGGCCGATCTTGGCGCGAGCATAAATCTTATGCCTCTTTCTATTTAGAAAAAGCTTTCTTTACCTGATCTTACACCAACTCGGATGACTTTAGAGTTAGCGGACCGATCGATTACTTATCCTAAAGGACTCGCCGAAGACGTTTTTGTCAAAGTTGGGAAATTTCATTTTCCTACCGACTTTGTTGTTGTCGATTTCAAAGTCGATCCTCGAGTTCCTCTCATACTTAGGAGATCCTTTTTGAGGACCGGTCGTGCTTTAATTGATGTTTATGGAGAAGAAATAACCCTTCGAGTTGATAACGAAGCCGTCACTTTTAATCTAGATCAAACCACGAGATACTCCTCTACAAATGATAAGTCGGTAAACCGAATTGACATCATTGATGCAGTTTGTGAGGAGTATGCTCCGGAATTGCTAGGATTTTCTAATTCTTCGGGTGGCAATCCCACCCCGACGTCTGAGCCATTTACTTCTGAATTCATTTTGGAAGAAATCGAAGCTTATCTCAAGGATGATTCGATTTCACCGGAAATTGATCATGCCGATTGCGATCCGGAGGAAGATATTTGCTTAATTGAAAAATTGTTAAATAATGACCCGTTTCAACTTCCTTCGATGGACCTTAAACAAAGTGAAGTCAGAGGCTATAATTCTAATTGAAGAGCCTCCGGAATTAGAGTTAAAAGATTTACCGTCTCACTTGGAATATGCGTACTTGGAAGAAAACGATAAGTTACCAGTGATTATTGCAAAAGGTTTAAACGATGATGAAAAAGATGCTCTCTTAAAAGTGCTTAAATCTCATAAACGGGCCATTGCTTAGAAAATCACCGACATCAAGGGTATCGACCCTCGTTTTTGTACACACAAAATCTTGATGGAGGATGATTACAAACCCACGGTTCAAAGTCAAAGACGGGTTAACCCAAAAATTCACGAGGTAATCAAAAAGGAGGTCTTAAAACTTCTTGATGCCGGAATGATTTACCCGATCTCCGACAGCCCATGGGTTAGTCCAGTGCATTGTGTTCCAAAGAAAGGAGGAATTACCGTTGTTGCTAATGAAGAAAATGAATTAATTCTGACACGTTTAGTTACCGGGTGGAGAGTTTGTATCGACTATAGGAAGTTAAATGAAGCAACTCGAAAAGATCATTTTCCATTGTCGTTTATGGATCAGATGATAGAAAGATTAGCCGGGAATGAGTTTTATTGTTTTCTAGATGGATTTTCAGGGTATTTCCAAATACCAATAGATCCCCAAGACCAGGAGAAAACTACTTTCACATGCCCGTATGGAACTTTCGCGTACCGTCGCATGCCATTTGGCTTGTGTAATGCTCCCGGTACTTTCCAACGGTGTATGATGGCCATATTCCATGATATGATCGAAAAGACTATGGAAGTGTTTATGGATGATTTCTCGGTTTTTGGGGATAGTTTTGATTCATGCCTCTCCAATTTAGAAAAGATGCTAAAACGGTGTGAAGACACGAATTTAGTTCTTAATTGGGAGAAGTGCCACTTTATGTGTAGAGAAGGAATTGTGTTAGGGCATAAAATTTCAAAGTCGGGAATTGAGGTCGATCGTGCTAAAGTCGATGTTATCGCTAATCTCCCTCACCTGACTACCGTTAAAGGTGTTAGGAGTTTCTTAGGTCATGCAGGTTTTTACCGACGATTTATCCAAGACTTTTCTAAAATTGCTAGACCCATGACTCACCTTCTTGAGAAGGAAACACCATTTGTGTTTTCTAAGGATTGTATTGATGCTTTTCAGACTCTTAAAAAGAAGCTTACCGAAGCTCCGATCTTAGTTGTCCCGGATTGGAACCTACCTTTCGAACTCATGTGTGATGCAAGTGATTTCGCGATTGGTGCGGTTTTAGGACAACGAAAGACGAAGCACTTTCAGCCTATACATTATGCTAGTAAGACAATGACAGAAGCTCAAATTCATTACACTACCACGGAAAAGGAAATGCTTGCCGTTGTGTATGCTTTTGAAAAGTTTCGGCCATATCTTGTCTTATCTAAAAGCATAGTGTATACGGATCACTCGGCTTTAAAGTACCTTATGAACAAACAAGACGCTAAGCCGAGGTTGCTCCGGTGGGTTCTTCTCCTACAAGAATTTGATATCACCATCCGTGATAAAAAAGGAAGTGTGAACCTTGCGGTGGATCATTTATCTAGACTTGAGAATCCTCATAAGGATGTGTTCAAAAACAAGGACATAAATGAACATTTTCCTTTAGAGACTCTTGGAGTTATATCTAGTGGAAGTACCCCATGGTTTGCGGACTTGCAATTACATGCGGGGAAATTTATAATCAAAGATAAAACTCAACAAATAAGAAGTTTTTTAAGGAGATTTAAACATTATTTCTAGGACGATCCCTATCTTTTTCGTATATGTGTGGATCAAATCATTCGACGGTGTGTGCATGGGCAAGAAGCTTTTGAAATCCTCAAAGCTTGTCATGAAGGACCCACTAGGGGCCATCATAGTGCCAATCTCACCGCTCGAAAAGTATTTGATGCCGGTTTTTTTTTGGCCTACCATATATCGAGATGCCCATACAATGATCAAATCTTGTGATACTGGTCAAAGACAAGCAAATTTCACAACGAGATGAAATGCCTCAAAACGTTATCCAAGTTTGTGAAATCTTCGATGTATGGGGTATTGATTTTATGGGACCCATTTTGTTTCAATGGGGAATTTAATATCATCCTCGTAGCCGTTGATTATCTTTCAAAATGGGTTGAGCAAAAAGGTTCTCCGACAATAATGCTAGAGTTGTAGTTAAGTTTTGAAATCCCTTTTTGCCGATCGGAACGCTAGAGCTATTATAAGCGATCATGGGACCCATTTTTGTAATGATCAATTTGCTAAAGTAATGTCTAAGTATGGGGTCACTCATCGTCTTGCTACCACTTATCACCCTCAAACGAGCGGTCAAGTGGAGGTGTCTAATCGAGGTTTGAAACGTATTCTAGAAAGGACGGTTGGAGAAAACCGTGCCTCATGGTCCGACAAACTAGGATGACGCTTTGTGGGCATTCGTACCGCTTTAAGCACCAATTGGTTGTATACCTTCAGTTTGTGTACGGGAAAGTCTTGCCATTTACCTATAGAATTAGAGCATAAAGCATATTGGGCTTTGAAACATGCTAATTTCGATCTTAAAACCGCGGGTGATCACCGGAAGCTTCAACTTAATGAGCTTCGTGATCAAGCTTATGAGAATTCTATGATTTATAAAGAGAGGACAAAGAAGTTTTCTCGACTCAATGGTCAAAAAACGCATTTTTCAATGTTGGTGATCGAGTTTTTACTCTTCAATCACGTTCTTAAGATATTCTCCGGAAGCTTAAAAACTCGTTTGTCAGTGCTTTTTTCCATCACAAAAGTTTTTCCAAACGGAACCATTGAGTAATCTCAACCCGTTGGTCCAAATTTAAGGTGATTGTCATGTGTGAGCATTCTTCGGAGGGAACTTACCACCCAAGGTAGTACCAGGATCTCCACACTTTCTCCAAAGGACGAATGAATTCAGGATAGAGTCACGATATGTGATCGGTTCATAAAATAAAGCGCTTCGTGGGAGGCACCCCATGCTTATCCTTCTATCTTCTTTCTTATTTCTATTGTGATGTGAAGAGGCTTGTACTCTTCCGATTCTTGTTGTTTGTGCTTGTGATTGTTTGCAGGATTTACCAAAATTTTCTGAAGACTCTCGTGTTCGGTGTTTTGTCCTGGTCCACTCGAGCTTTAGCCTTTGCGTGTATTGTTTGGGGAAATCCGATATCTAAGATTATTATTGATAACATTTATCTTCTAGCATACTTGATAAGACGACTAAGATTTTTGTGTGCTTTCCTCTACGCTTGAGTTATGATTCGACTTTTTTGAGCTCTAGTATGGTCGAGGTTTTTAGTCTTAGACTAGGAAAATAATTGAGGACAATATTTATTTTAGTATGGGGCTAGTTTATCTTCGATATAATTTAACTACTTTGCACGTTGCTCTACGTACCCGTTTACCCGCCAAAATTTTAAAAAAGATATGAAAAATTTAATTTTTTAAATAAAATAAGTGTTTTTGTCACAATTTTGACTTTCCTGTTGGGTAGAATAAGAGTAAATTTTGACCCGATCGAGCGTGTTGAGCTCTAGCTTGTTCCTTAACTTTTAGGCTAAGCGTTCACGGAAATTCGCGAAGAACGAAAAATGATAGAGTTAAGTATGAGTGGGATGCTAAACAAGGATTAGCTGGAATCTTAAGAGTTCATGTATGTAAATTTGTGGTTCTTCTCTCCATAAGGCTTTAAACGGATTAATAATACGTGCTGTTTTTGGAGATTAAACTTAAATCAACAATTTTTATGTAATATATAGCAAAAAATCTTAGTCTTAGTTCAAACTTATACTTGAATTTTTCAAAAAAAAAGTCTTCTATATAGAGTAATAAATTTAATATATATATTATATTATATTTTTATATATATATATTTATTATATATATATATATATATATATATATATATATATATATATATATATATATATATTTATATATATTTAATAAATATAAAAACTGTGGGCGGATAAAGTTTACTACCTCTTGCGGCTCACAACCGGATGGTGGTAGTCTTCTAAAGAGACAGCCTAGTAAGATATGAATCCTGGACTGATAAGAGTTTGCTGCTCTTGCGGCTCAAACCGATGTTGCAGCCTTCTTAAAGGGCTTCGCAACTTATCTTTTACTTTTTCGAGGGTGTTATAATTGCATAATGTTTAATATTAAGTTTGAGTTAATAAATAAATCTATTTTTGTTAAATTCAAATATGCTTTTGAACTTTGACTATTCTATTTTAAAGCTATGTATATACGGAAAACTTTAGAGTATTTGAAACCTAAGGTCCGCGAGTCCCGATACTAGTCTCTATGGGGTGTCAAAAGCCTGGTCACTTAGCCGCCAAGGTTGGATGTGCAAGAGAAATGTCGCTACAGGGGATGATCTCGCCTTCAAATAATTATTCTCGGGGTGGAACGTGAAGCATAGTATTTTGTCAAAATCGTTGATCACGTTCGAAATTCAAAAATAGCACATTCACCTAAGTATAATAATTGTGGAGTGAAAAGTTCACCAAGTTGCAAATATGGTAGTGTTAGCATTTAACTATATTTGCTGGTGATTTCGTTTTAAGCTTGTTTGGAGCAAGTGAAAAGTCGGGGGACGATTGAATTTTATCCTTTATGTGGCATTTCTCGCGATCGAAATTGCATCTTGTTCTATGATCCCTAACAGTTAAGGAAATAACGAAAGTCGAAATATTCTAGGTAATTAAAAAAAATGAAAAAGTTTTGAAAATGGGAAGATGGGGTGTTTTAAAGCTTGTGATTTCTTAAACTCTCCTCACATAAGTCTTTGCTACTTTTCAAAGATTTAGTTTGGGGAAGTTTTTGAGGTATTTGGTTTTAGAGCATATAATACTGCGTGAGGACACGGCAATCACTTAGTTTGGGGAATTTTGATATGTGAGAAATCACATATCTTTTTTATATCCAAAATGGGCATTTAATGATCAAAATGTGCAAAAATATGCTTCTATTGGTGTATTTTGTTGTTTGTGAATGTGTAGGTACGGATAGTGCAAAGATCACAAGAAAACAGTCAAAACCGGACAAACACGGACACGGGAACGGATAGAGTACAAAAGAGACGGAAGTTTCTAGCAAAAGGTCAATAAAGTCAACTCTTGGTTAACATTGGTCAATCACAAGAAGACAAAACCTTTGAAAATACCACAAATACCCTTAATGTTAAACCAAATTCACAAAAAGCCCTAAAACCCTAACACCGTTATCTCCTTTATACTTAGGAGATAACGGATGTTAAATCCCTATAAGCCATTAAAACCTTTACCCGAGCCCATATAATCCCTTGGCCCAATTCCATTTCCCGAGCACAAGTCAATCCTTATTCACTTCGGGTAAATAAAGAAGATAAAAAGAAAATTAAAAGGCGGGAAAACCGTTTTACTGTTTATCTTCTTCCCTGATTGCACCTTGTGTAAAATCGAAGGGTAAATCCCAATTGATAGCATGGATGAAAGATTCAAGTACTATGTGCCATCTCAGCAAAGAAAACGTCACCTCAAAGGCTCTCATTGGTCAATCCGGGACAAGGAGGACACGTGGATGCAAGGAAACACACAAGGAAGGGAATTTTTGCACTAGATCCCTTGTAAAAGAAGCACAAGTACTCTGACACACGGATTGCCACGCTGGCAATCCGTGTGCTCACTTATTTGATCCAAGGGCTACAAGATAGGATCCAATGATTGCAATTTAATGAAGGGACAAGATCAGTTTGAAGGGGAGCGTGTATTCAGACTAGAAAAGCTTCTTTTTTTTTTTTTTTTTTTTTTTTTTTTTTTTTTTTTTTTTTTTTTTTTTTTTTTTTTTTTTTTTTTTTTTCTTTTTTTTTTTTTTTTTTTTTTTTTTTCTTTTTTTTTTTTTTTTTTTTTTTTTTTTTTATTTTTTTTTTTTTTTTTTTTCTTTTTTTTTTTTTTTTTTTTTTTTTTTTTTTTTTTATTTTTTTTTTTTTTTTTTTTTTTTTTATTTTTTTTTTTTTTTTTTTTTTTTTTTTTTTTTTTTTTTTTTTTTTTTTTTTTTTTTTTTTTTTTTTTTTTTTTTTTTTTTTTTTTTTTTTTTTTTTTTGTTTTCTTTTTTTTTTTTTTTTTTTTTTTTTTTTTTTTTTTTATTTTTATTCACAGGTATAAATACAAGACCTTCTGTAACATCCGGGAATTTTCGAAATTTTAAAGGACTATTTTAATCTTTGACTTTTTGAGTTTGACTTGACCTTTTTGACTTTTGGTTGTTCATTATCACATAAAAGCAAATTACCGCGTGACAGGTAATATTTTCGGAACATTTTTAATAATTAATCTATATTTAGTATAACATCTCTCAAGGGAAGTATTTTTAACTTATTTGTTCGAAACAGAAAATAGGACTTATACTATTAATTCCATAGTTGATTTTATCAAAAACAAACCACTAAATCACGTTTTCACGAATCGGACCCTAAGCATTTTGATGTAAAACGATATTTCAAGACAACCTTTTTAGTTTTTGACGAGACCGAAAACAGAGGTGACTGAAATGCCCTCCGCAAAATTATAGAAACGAAAAAATAATTAAATTTTATTAATTTACCTTTTTATTATAAAAATTTATAAATTATTCGTCATTTTATTCGAAAACGTTTGTTGATAACGCAAATATATGGGTTAAAAAAATTATTTCTAGTTTTACTTTCGGACGAGATGTAACCGGTTCACCAAATAAGTAACAAATATTTTTATAAATGTTATAAAAATATTTATGAAATACTATCAAGTAAATACTCGTTTTTATAGGAAAAATAATTTGGAAAACAATGACGCAAGTTTCGTGCGTTGAATCATCCGTTAAGTAGTTCAAACGAGTCCCGAACCAATATTTACAAAAAGTTAGATATTTGGCCCTTGTGAAAATATTACAAAACTAACCCCCATCTATTTGTAACTTGCCACTTTACTTTATAAGTTTATATATATATATATATAAACTTTACATTTTTTTCATTTCACTCTTATAAAAACACACATACAACACTCCAAATTCTCTCCCTCTCTCCCAAAACCCCGGCCACCGGCGACCATCTCCGGCCACCACCCAACAGCCGCCACCTCCGGTCATCTTCTCCGGCCACCACCACGTTGCCGCCGCCGGAAAACTTTTCCGGCGGACTTTTCCGGCGAAATCTAAAATTACTCCTCATCGTCGGATCTATCCAATCCCCAACACTACTCGCCGCCACGCGCTGCCATCACTACCACGGCACAGCCGCTGCTACGAACCACCTTACGGTGCGTTTCGTTTTTAAAAAAAACCACGCTAAGGGGTGCGTTGGTTTTGCGGGTCAGACCTAGGGAGGGGTGCGGGTGGTTGGTGCTTTTCTCTATTTTAGGGTGCGTTTGGCTGTGGTTCACACCAAATAGCGTGCGTTTGATTTTCGGGTTAACCATAAAGGGTGCGTTCGTTTGTGGTTAAACCGAATAGGGTTTAGATCTTCTGTGTTGTTTTGTTGGGTTCGCGGGTCAGTCACCCACGTAGGGTGCGTTAGGTTGTAAAATAAGCACCAGAGGGTGCGTTGGGTTGGGTAGCAGCCACCCAACGAGGGTGTGTTTGGGTTCGACATAGATTAGGGTGTGTTGGTTGGTATGTCAGCAACAAAGGGGGTGCGTTGGGTTTATATCACCAACAGGGTACGTTTGATGTTGTAAAACCCCACGAGGGGTGTTTGATTGTTCGGTGACAGAAAGCCGCAAGGGGGGGGGGGTGTTCGGTTTGGGTTAAAATCACCAACAAAGGGTGCGTTTGTTCTTTTTTTTTTTTTTTTTTTTTTTTTTATTTTTTACTTTTTTTTTTTTTTTTTTTTTTTTTTTGTTTGTTCGGGTCAGCCACCATATGGGTGTGTTTGGCAGCCCCACACCACGAGGGTGTGTTTGTTGCGAGTTATTCACCAATGAGGGTCCGTTTGGTTTTGATGATTATACGAGATTAGGGTGCGTTTGGCTGTTAAACAGCCTATAGGGTGCGTTTGGCTGTTAAAACAGCCCACAAGGGTGCGTTTGGCTTAACAGCCCACCCACAAGGGTGCGTTTGGTTGGCTGTTACCGCACACGGATGCGTTTGGTGTTATTAAAAACCACAAAGGGTGCGTTTGGTTATGCAGAATTGCACAAGGGGTATGTTTGGTTGGGCAGTCGCCGCACAAGGGTGCGTTTGGTTGGACAGATTTGCACCAAGGGGTGCGTTTGGGTTAACATAAGAACCAAGGGGTGCGGTTGGGTTTAGAGAAGACAACAAAGGATACGTTTGGTTCAGCGAAACAACAAAGGATACGTTTGGTTTAGCGAAACAACAAGGGTGCGTTTGGTAAATATAAATCAAATAATAAAAGGCATTAAGATTTTATATATATTAAAATCGGATAAATTGGTGGTAAAATGGTTAAATAAATACGATGTTTATTAGTTTGTGAGTTTAGATATAATAACGTGAATATATATATATATATATATATATATATATATATGTTATATCTGAAACAAGCGGGAGTTGGAAAAATGGAAACCCGAATAAATTGCAACATATATTGAATAAGGGAAAACATTAAGCTTTACGAATATGGAATGAAAACAGGAAAGTCATGACAAAATTTATATAAATTTATATGTTTAGCAATGATTTAATAAAGCTTATATTATTTTAGAAACGAATAAAGCGGACCAAGTTATATTTTAAAAAGATACATTAACTTGTATTATACAATAACCCGACCAATGAACGAAAACTATACTTTTACATCGAGGCAACTGTTTTAGATACAATCTATCGTAGAAACGAAATATAATTTATAAAATATTATTTTATATTTTATAATGGTTATAAACTGTTACAAACATCGGTTGTTTAATTAATAACGTTAAGACATATGTCTACTTTTATTCAAAGTCTTTTTATTAATTAAGTTGGTGTCAAAAAAATTGGTTTAATTATTTACTCACACTTATTATATAATACTTGCAAAACATTATATACGTCACATTAATTTTTGGATTGTTTGTATCTGTTATATAACTCACGGTATGAGTTATATAAAGGTTTATTTTTCATGTGTAATATATACAGAATATATTAATATACTTTGTGTTTGCTTTTCAATTTATTTATTTAACCATCCACCAAAGTATTACAACTTTAAATCTAAATCTTTATCAACATGTCGCGTTGACCTAACCATTCATCGGAAAAACCCAAATTTATTATCCTAGGCTAGTGGGTCTTAACCGTTAAGATTAGTTGCAACCTCTTGATCGAGCCGTTTCGTCTTCCGTTCGTGTTGTGCATATTAGATGCATATTTGTCAATCGTTCTTCATCATCGAGGTGAGTTTATAGCCCCACGTTTGACATGTTTTTTTATATTTTTGGGTGAAGAAACATACTTGTTTACAAATGCATTTACATGATTATTTACAAATTGGTTTACATACTCATTTACATAGCTCGCTATGGGATATATTACTTGACTTTATTTTTGGTCACGAATGCATATTTAACTTTTGAAAAAGGATTACAGATTAACTTAAGCGGATTGAACTGATGACAAAAATGATACTGCCCGGGTGTTCTTAGAGGGGACACCAGTAACGGGAGTACTTATTTTTTTACTTTACTGCTCGGGTGTTCTTGGAGGGGACACCGGTAACGGGAGTATATATTCTTTAAATCACTGCTCGGGTGTCCTTGGAGGGGACACCTATGATGGGTATATATAAGTCTACGTCACAGCGTCATGAACTGTAAATCACTTGGAAGGTGAGCGCGAATGTTATGAAATAGATCTATTCGGTGTGCATCCCCGTCGGGTGATTAGATAACTCTGGTGCTAACGAACGTTTAATAGCATGTTGTCTACGCGAATGCTATAAAAATAGATTATTCGGATTGACAATCCCGTGCGGGTGATTAGCTATCTATGGCAAACGAATGTTATAACATGTCGGATTTCGATGGGTTGGCCTACAGGGCCCACAATATTATATGAATCTAACTGTTTTATTAGGGCACCAGTTTTTCATGAATTTAGAGTAATTGTTCATCATTGTTTTATACTCACATGGATATTAACTGTACCTTGATAAAGTGGCAATACAAACTTGAAATATTTTAGGTGACATTAAATTGGTCTGCATTCTTTATAATCTTTGGATAAGGTTTGGTACTTTTGATGACATAAAATGTGTTGTACATTCTTTATAAATCTTTGGGATTTTTACATGGTACTGTGATGACACAGTGGACAAATACATTCATTTGAAACTTACATTCATATTTAAACTAACCTATGAACTCACCAACTTTATGTTGACAACTTTTAAGCATGTTTTTCTTTGGTGATATAGATACTTGGCTTACTTGGAAGTTGCATTGAGGTCTAATACATTCAAGTTTTCATGGTGAATGCAATTATGGACAAATGTTATTTTCTCCAATTTCAAGGAATTCAATTGAGATTATTTTTAAACGATACATTTAGAGGTTGTTCTCTTGTATCTAGCGCTATGTATTATGAAGTAACTCCCCTGGACACAATTCCGCTGCGACATGTTTTTGGGGGTGTTACACCTTATCACTCACAGGAAGCAGAGTTTTTTTTTAGCTTAGTAGTAGAGTTTTAGCTTATTTTAAATCATGTTTTAGCTTAATTGTTTTTAATCTCTTGTAATCTCTTTTTCATATCCTTGTAATCATTTTCAAGTTTAATAAAATTCATTTTACAGCTTTCATATTCTGTCTTAATTTTCATTATAAGCTCTCATGTCTCAATAAGCTTTTACTAAATTTTTTTTTTTAATAAGCTCGAATTCTACTCAAATAAACTCATAAAAGCTCTTATAAGTTTGTTCAACCCCTGGAATTGGATTGCTGCTGGTTGAACAAGCTTGGTTTAGTACTTGATGGTCAAGTGTTAGGATATATTAGTTAATAAGCTTTAGACAGCTTATTGGGTTTAAGTTAAAAAGCTTAAGCTCATTTCTAAGCTCTATTGAGAGCATTTAGATCTCTGTTTAAGTTGAGAACCAAAGGTACACTTCACATTTTAATTCTAAAAGCTTAATATGCTGATTTGCTTATTCTACTGCTTATTTTAGTGAAATAGCTTAATTGTGTTTGTTTGTGCTTGTTTAGCTGTAAATTAGCTTAGTTAATTCATATTAGTTGCTATAATCTGTTTCTATCTTGTAAGAGTTAAAAGTCAACAGTAGGAAAAATCCAAAAATATATTCATTTTAAGTTCAGCTTATTTCTTCTGTTTCAGTGCTTAATATCTGTTGTTTTTAGCTTAATTGCTCTTAGTTAGCATAGTTATCAATCTATTTCAGCTTATTTCAGTCTTTAATAGCTTAAAAATGTCAAGTTAGTTTCTAAGGGAGTGTTTGGCACAAGCAGTTCCAACATAAGTTAGAACTGTTTAGCTGCCTTGTGCTTTTTAGTCAGCTTTTGTAGTTCATAATAAGTCTTTTAAACAGTTTTAAGTAGGATTAGGACGCATATTTTTTTTTTAAGTTTACTCTAAAGTATTTGTGTTCATCAGTGGGATACATCATGTAGTAAAAAAGCTATTGGATAGATTTTAAAATTTGGTTTAGGTGCTCTTTAGAGTTCATTTTAACTTTCATTTGATCTGATAATGCAGTAAGATTGGTTGTCAAAACCTGTCATTAGCAATTTTAAGTTTTGTTCTCAAAACCTGTCAATTGCATCAACAGTTTTAAGTTTTAAAATTCAGTTTTTCAAATCCAAATTTAGTTTAGTTAAGTTGTATTACAGGTATGAAATTCACACAACAAAGCTCTTTTGCAGTCTATTTTCAATTTGTCAAAGCTTATTTTTGCATTTGTAGCTTATTTTCCCATCTGTTTTTGAGCTGCAAATCATAGTTTTTTTTCATTTGACAAATTTTTAAAAATTTACATTTTAACCTGCATCAGTCATTTTCATTAAGCTTTTTCTTAGCTTAACTGAGTTTCAAAATGTTTTTTTAAAAGCTTTTCTAAACAGTCTTTCATCTCTACTTTTTATAAGTACAAGCCTTTTAGTCATCAGGTTCCATTAAGGAGCTTATTTATTAGCTCAAAGTCTGCCAAGTGTCCCTTTTGGTTTGTAGTTTTTCACTAAAAAGCTATTTGGATTTTTAGCTTTATTCTTGTTTCCTTTGGCTTATCACTTGCTTAATCTGCTTGTTAGATTAGATTTAGATAGCCAGTAGCTTTTAGCTCATAAATTTCAGCTTATTATTAGGTTTTTGAGTTGTCAGTTTTAGATAAAAAGCCAAAAAGTAAAAAAATTAGTTAAGTGTTTTTCTTGATTTAAAAAGCCTTTTTCAGCTTATTTTTTAGTTGTCATAAAAGTAGTTTTTACCAACAGTGTAGTTTCTGCTTATTTACATTCTTTGTTTTAACACTTTTCAAATAAAAAAAAATGCGAACAGAAGGACAAAAAGTCCAAAGACTCGAACCCTGGACCTCTCCCTTAAACACACACACATACTTACCAGGGTCTTTTCCATTCTTTCTTTGCAATATTAATTTCTTATACACATTTTAGGCATTTAAGTATAATAAGTTGTTTTAGCTTATTTCACAGTTTATTCAATAAGCTGTGTTTCCAAGCTTATTTTTCCTAGATTCCTCATTGTTCAAGCTATTTTTCGTAATTTTTTCAGGATTTTTATAAATAGTTTAGTATTTTTTTAATCATTTAATTTCATTAAAATCGTTTTTAATTCATAAAAAATATAAAAAAAGTCAAAAAAATATAATTCTTTTTTAGAAAATTTTCTTTTATCATATATTTTCTAGAAAAATTAGTTTTTCTTCCATAGGGTTTAAATTGCAAAATTTCATTTTTTTTAAAGAACGGGATTCATTCCCGTTCACGTTTTTAGAGTTTTCAAGCCCGTATCACCTTCGTTTTTGGTCTAGTTTTCTTTGCCTTAACTTTTTAGTCAATTAAGTCTTACAAAAACGAAAAAGATAATTTTAGGCTTACTTTTGTTAATCAAGGGTTTTTAAGTCCCGTTTAGGATTCTCAATTTGCGTTTTTAGTTAAAATTTACTTTTTCGTATTGATTTCTTGTAGTTAGGTTTAATTGTTCCTTTATTTGCTCATTTTTAGGATTTTAGAAAACAAATCATCTTTGAACCAATTCAAATCATTGTCCAAATAACAAACGTGGTCTCAATTTCATAAATCTTTAGGAAAACGACCCAGTAATCACTTACCGGTTAACACGTGTAGTATTTTTGTAAGATTTTTCCTACTACCTTTGTCCTCAAGGGTAGTTTTGGAATTTTCTATACTTTGGATATTATTACGCATATTAAATTGAAACGATCAATTTTTGGCGCCGCTGCCGGGGATTTGTGATTAAGATTCTTTCGTTTGAAGTTTGTTGATCGTGATTTGGAGAACCTTTCGTCTTCGAAAGTTACGCTTTTAAGTAAATAACAAAATTAAAAAATTAAAAATTAAAAATATAAAAGTAAAAAATATTTTTCTTTTCTTTTTAGTATAAGTAGAAGATTATTAAATAAAGAAAAATACAAAAATATTTGCTCTTTCAAATTTTTTGATTTTTCTTGTGAATTCATTAAGAAATAAAAAAATTAACCAAGTTAGTAAAAGAATACCAACAAATAATACCTTCAATTGAGGTATTATCCACCAATAAGTTCTCGAACCAAAGATTCAAAATTTTTTATCGTTTGTGTCACTTATGAAAAAGGCGCACCTCTTTTGTAAAATTTATTTTACTTAAGAGAGTTACCCTAAGTTTGTTGATTATTCGGTAAACAAAAATATTTCCTTTTCTCATTTCTTTTATCATTTCTTTTGTTTGTTTAGTGCATGCGCACTCGAAATTCTAATTTTCCAAATAATTCAAACGTAACCATTCCGAGACGTCAAAATAGAGGACGTGCTCCAAACATAGTCGAACATGAGCTTCATACTATCGTTGTACCAATGGCGGAACGTACAATGGAAGAACCGCTCTGATCACCCACGGAATGGTACGGAGAAGCTATTGTTTTACCCGAAATTAATGCGGATCACTTTAAAATCAAAACAAATTTGTTACAATCGGTTCAAGCAAACCCGTTTCACGGTTTAGAGAACGAAAATCCTCATGCTCATATCAATTGTTTCAAAAGGATTACCTCGACTCTACGATTTAGGAATGTGCCAAACGATGTGATTAAGCTAATCATGTTTCCATATTCACTCGAGGGGCTGCTAAAACTTGGTACGAGAAAGAACCTCCTAATTCAATCTTGACTTGGGAGGATCTCGTTACCAAATTCGTGAATCAATTTTTCCCTCCTTCAAATACCACTCACTTAAAGAACAAAATCTCTCGATTTACACAAAAATTCGATGAGTCTTTTAGTGAAGCGTGGGAACGATTTAAAGAAATGCTTAGAGCTTGTCCCCACCACGGATTACAGAGTTAACTCAAGTTGATACCTTTTATAATGGTTTAAACGACAACAATCAAGACTCCTTAAATACCGCGTCCGGTGGAAATCTTTTGAGTAAGACGACTAGAGAAGCTTTGAATATAATTGAAAACAAATCAAAAGTGCGTTATTCACTAAACAAACCAAATGCTTCTAGGAAGAATACGACTTCTAGGGAAAGTGATAGTAAGACGGATGAGAGAATTGATAAGCTTGCAGACCAACTTTCGACCTTAGTTGAGATTGTTTCTAAAAAAGTTGTCACTCCCGCTCCGGTTAAAGCGGTTGAGGAAACTTGCGTTACTTGTGGTGGTGCCCATTCTTGGTATAATTGTCCGACTACCGATAACAATCAAGCTAGTGTTTGTGCGACTACGGGTACTTACAATCAAGTTAACCCTCCAAACCGTGTTAGTAATCAAATGGCACCACCAGGTTTTGCTCCGGTGCAAAACAATGGTCAAAATAGGTTTAATCAAAATCAAGGTCAAGGGAATAATTTTAATCGGGGAAATAATTTTCATGGTAATCAAGGTTTTCAAGCTCAAAATAATCATGCTCCGAATTTTCAAAATCAAGGATTTCAAAACCAACCTTTTCAAGTGCCTAATAATCAAGTTCAACAAGAGATTTCAAATGATTTTTCGAGTTACAAGAGAAATAACGGACCAAATGATGGAAACATGGCAAAATCAAACTCAACTCGTTGAAAGGAGACCATTAAAGAATACTATTCAAATCACGATTAAAATTCTCAACAAGCCGTCATGAGAATCAACAATCTACTTTCAAAATAATTGCAAAAACTTGATATGTGGATTGTTTAAGAACCAAGCCTCAACTTTAGGGTTACTTCGTCCGAGGAATACATTCCAAACCCGACGGGTGAATGAAAGCGATCATTACTCGACGTGGTTGTTGCTTACGAGGGCCCTCGTTTCCTATAAACCTTATCCTAAAACGTTAGTGGAACGAGAGAAACCGAGGGAGACAAACAGATAAGGGAGCAATCTAATTTACAAGGATAGTACCGCTTAAATCCTACTCCAGTTACCCCCACTCCTATTCCGGAACCCCGGATGTTCCCAAAGGACTTTGCTAAAACCACTCCCATTCGGAAACCGATGTTCCGAGTGTTTACCTAGCCAAATATTCCATATCCTTCTCGACTTGACCAAGAAAAATTTCGTGAAAAAAGCTTCGTATCAAAAAGAGAAGATTTTTCAAATGTTTCAAGATTTACGTTTTGACATAAGTTTCGCGGATGGAAATTGAGCTTATGAAAAGTAATAAGCTCAATTGAGCTTATTAAGAGCTTATCTGCTAAATTCGACTTGAATATGAAATCAAAGTAACCAAATACTTGTAAAATGAGTTAATATCACTAGAATTGTAGAGTACAAGTTGAAAAGAAAGAGTACAAGAGCTTAAAAGCTTATTTGCTTAAAGTGAAAATAAAGTTGCTTAAAACGGGAAATTACAAAGTAAAAGTTTAAAACAAAAAAAAACTGAAAAATGAGACCTATGTGCTCTATTTATAGAGAATTGAGGATGAGGAGTGAAGATTTCTAGAATGATCCATCTCATCTCAGCCCTTGATCTTTTTCGAGTTAATATAAGCCGTTTGATCATTGTCGTGAGGTGTTTGACCCAATAAATGGATGCCACGTGGTCGTTTATGATTGGAGAGGGCTTATGAACGATTTTAAGTGAGTATAGAGGAGCGGGGGTGGGAGAAATCGTGATTGGGTTTGTGTGTAAATTTGGCGGGAAAAACGGTTAAGTTTGTTGGAGTTGTTAGAACAAACGCGTTTTCTGTTTTGAACTTTTGGATATGTGCATAAGTAGTCCTTGTCTTTTCTTTCCCCTTTTGTAGTTATAGAAATAGTTTGAAAATGGCAACTTCAGTCCTTGTATTTTCCTTCTTCTATTTTCCCTTTATAACACACTTTCCACTTTAAGCAACTTTGGTCCCTTTGACTTTAAAACTTCCAATAAGCCTTTGAACTTTGAAAACTTGTCACTTTAAGTCCTTGACTTTATTGTTTCTTCCTTTGACTGTCTTTCTTGCTGTGTCGGGTTGATCCGGCTTTTGAATTCTTCACTCTTCACTCTTGTCTTTGTCTCTTTCGTTCCTTGTCGGTTTTTGACTGTTTTTGCTTCTTTTTGTCCTCTCAATCCTTTCCTGCACAATAGACACAAAAGCACACATTTTTCTATTCTTTTGGCATTTTTATGGCTTTTATTTGGCAAAATCCCGGGCAATTTAATATACAATTTAGCAAATATCAAATGCTAAACCTCTTACTTCGTTGACTTAGAAGAACTAAAAGTATGTGTGAGGTGTAGAACAAGAAGAGGCTTTCCAGACTTTGAAAAATAATTTATGTGAAGCACCGATATTGTCACTTCCTGGTGGAGTTGAAGATTTTGTAGTTTATTGTGATGCTTCGAATTAGGGGTTGGGTTGTGTGCTTATGCAGAGAAATAAGGTGATTGCTTATGCATCAAGACAGTTAAAGATTCATGAGAAGAACTATACTACTCATGATCTTGAGTTAGGGGCAGTGGTGTTTGCTTTAAAATTTTGGAGACAATATTTATATGGTACGAAAAGTGTTATTTACATGGATCACAAGAGTCTCCAACACATATTTGATCAGAATGAGCTGAACATGCGTCAAAGGAGATGGATCGAGTTATTTAGTGATTATGAGTGTGAAATTCGATATCACCCAGGTAAAGCGAATGTGGTGGCGGATGCACTAAGTAGAAAGGAAAGGGTAAAACCTAAGCGGGCGTGGGCGATGGCAATGACTATTCAGTCTGGAGTGAAAGGGATGATATTGGCAGCTCAGGGTGAGGCGTTTGATCAGGAGAATGTAATGGATGAAAGGTTACATGGTTTAGATCAACAAATGGAAAGGAAAGGGGACGAAAGTTTAGGCTTCATGGATTGAATATGGGTTTCGTTGGTAGGAGGTGTGAGAACAGTAATTATGAATGAGGCTCATAAGTCCAGGTATTCTGTACATCCTGGAGCGGATAAGATGTACTATGATCTTCGAGATATGTACTGGTGGCCGAGAATGAAGAGGGATATTGCTACCTATGTTAGCGAATGTTTAACTTGTGCAAAGGTGAAGGCTGGGCATCAAAGGCCTTCAGGCTTATTAAAACAACCAGAGATACCTGAATGGAACTGGGAAAACATCACCATGGACTTCATCACTAAATTACCTAGAACAAGGAATGGGCATGATACAATATGGGATGTAGTTGATAGATTAACCAAATCAGTACATTTTTTGGCAATACGTGAAGATTATAGTACGGAGAAATTAGCGAGGTTGTACACCAATGAAATTGTCGCGCGTCATAGATTGCCGGTGTCAATTATTTCGGATCGTAACGCACGGTTTACATCACGTCTCTGGCAAATATTTTAGAAAGCCTTAGGAATGCGATTGGATATGAGCACGGCTTATCACCCTCAGACAGATGGACAGAGTGAGTGTACAATTAAGACGTTAGAGGATATGTTAAGGGCGTGTGTGATAGACTTTGGTGGCAGTTGGGATGTCCACCTACCGTTAGCTGAGTTCTCTTATAACAATAGTTATCACACTAGCATTCGGTGTGCTCCGTTCGAAGCACTATATGGTAGAAAATGTAGGTCACCTATGTTATGGGCTGAAATTGGGGAAGGTAGTTTGATTGGACCCGAATTGGTGCAGGAAACGACTGATAAAGTAGTGGTTATAATAGAGAGGCTCCAAGCGGTGAGGGATCATCAAAAGAGCTATGATGACAACAGGCGCAAACCGTTGGAATTTGATGTTGGAGATCGTGTGATGCTAAAGGTGTCACCTTGGAAGGGCGTGGTTCGTTTTGGGAAGAAGGGTAATGAAAGTTATATTTAGAAAGTTTAGTAAGTAGCGTTTAAGTAAAAAGGTTTAATCAAATTAGCTTAGGTTTTTATAAAAACTTAAGGAAATAAAGTAAATTAGTTAATTAATAATTTAAAAAATATATTATAAAAATATATATTTAAAGGGTGCGTCTGGTTTTAGGTTTAAAAAGAAAAAAAACTTATTTTTTACTAAACTAAGTAGAATTGGACTAGGACTTGTAGGATTTAGATTAAAACCCAAACTTGGCCCATTCCCTTCCCCCTCTTATTGATGCCATACAATTTGAGCTCTCAAAACCCTAAGGAAGACAAAAAAATTGATCAAGAAATCTAGGTGTTGAATCGTGTTAATTCAAGTAAGATCATTAGGTATGTTCTTCTTCTTTGTCTATTCTTTTAATTCATGTAACATAATTTATGATGGATTTAGGGTTTACATAAAATACATAATATTAATGATATTTAATGATGTTAGAATGATTAGGGCTTGATTTGGATCATGATCATGCAATTGGTTAGGTTAGATTTGCGATAAAAGCTTGATTTAGGATAAGCAGAATTTAGGGCTGTGTTTACGAGTGATTATCTCCATGATGGTATAGTTTTTTTGTGTTTTTGGACTCTAAAAAGTATCTCATTGAATGTACTTTCCAGAAAATCTAGCCTCGAAAGTTTTTAAGGTTGGGAAGTCATTCAAATGTTGGTTATGCTAAAAGTTGTCAAAACAGTAAATACGGGTCAGATTTACGTCATGTTTATGAGGGTAAAACCATAACTTAAAATTCGAATTGAGCTTAGCCCTTCTACAGTAGTTAAGTTCCATATGTATATAGAGAAACCCCAGAAGGATACCTTCTAATTTTATGTCTAAGTATGGTTAATAAGTTCAAACTTTTTAGTGTGCAATTAGATCCTAATTGGGACTGTTTTTAAGTTTGATTTTCTTAGGATTACTTGTGTATGTAAATGGCTTATGGAAATCCAAAGGTAGTTAATATAATCATAAATGAACATGGGTGATTTTTGGTATGAATTATGGGGGTCATTAAGTAAGGGTTTGGGGTACGTAAAGTCATGATAAAATTCTGCAATTCTGAGTTAATTATAAGTAACTAGTGGAAGGAGTTAATGAAGTGGTTAAGTTTGGGCATGGTGTCGGGGTGACCCATGATGGTTAATCAAACCCTTAGACATCCATCATATGAGTGTTACATGGACATGAGCTTTTAGCTTGGTCGCGTGTAACACATTTGTGTTTGTATTGTGTAGCTTGTGTGGATATTGTTTGGAAGCTGCTTGTGCTTCAGGTGAGTTTCATAGCCCCTCTTTTCTTATGATTTATTAGGGTGGAAATGATGCAAATGGATTTGAAATGTTTTAAATTAATGTGATTATGTGCCTTTATTTTGAAAGTGTATGGACTTACTTGGCTATTGTATGCTACGTGCTAAATGTTTATGTGAAATGGATCGGGGGTAACGTTCCTACCCATTTGTTGTGATATTGGATCGAGGGTAACGTTCCTACCCATGTGAAGTGATGGTTTTAATGGATCGGGGGTAACGTTCCTACCCAATTGTTGATATTTGTTGGATCGAGGGACACGTTTCGTTCCCATGTTCGTGTTGGTTGCATTTACATGCTTGCTTGTATGATAGTGAAGTATTTGTCCTGCCATGTTTGCATTAATCACAGTAATTATCTATAAGCTTTAAATTTCGTATCTTAAACCTATGACTCTCACCAACTTTATGTTGACGTTTTTAAGCATCATTTTCAGGTGAGTATCGTGATGATAAGAAGGATGTTAAGAAGAGTGGCTAGAGAGACCCTAGGCATTGCTTGTGGAGTTGTCTTTTCTAGTCTTTTCATTTATGACATTTGTTTTGCTTGATACTTGTTTGTTGGAGATTGTTAGTATTTGAATTATTTTGTTCGTGTACGACATTACTTTGGTAATGCAAGACTCCTTTATCTTGTGTTGGGTATTGTCATGATACGTTGTGTCCATTTGATTATTTCCTTCATTTAGATTTCTCTATAGTAGACACCATTGTGTTGTGATGATATCCATGATGTTACGCCTCGTGTTTCCGCCTAGGCGTGGTGTGACATATATCATTCCTAGACTTAGGTGGTACTTCTTCCTAATACCTTGACACGCTAATCCTGTCACAATTAGATGCATCAGCATAAAGCAAGCATTTATTGATTATAATCTTTGTTGGGAGATTAATAATGGTGCTCTTACTAAACCCTAGCCCGTGGATACTTTACCCACTTACTGCTTAATGGCTCTTTATATACTAGTAGTCTACTGTCCGAGTGCTTACCAATTGATTAGAATGTACTCATTGGTACCAAGGTCACCTTATGGCTCAACTAAGCTCACAATCAAAGGGCAAAGATAGGTCAATATTTGTGATCCTATGATTCTAGATATATAAATTGCAATATGGAGAGCTATCCCGGACTCTTAGCCTACGCCCAAACAACACCGAAGTTGCAGCGCATTAAATATGTAGGACTAGACCCAGTTGAATGATAGGTCGCATACTTAAGCACGTAAACAAATATAAATTGATAAACATAAACAACAATCAACGATAAATTAAGCAATCAAGATAAACAAACCAAACATTAGATCTTCATAAACATGGCTGATACCTAAAGGTATCAGCCGATAGTCATTGTAAAAATACACACGGTTTGATATATGAACGATTAAAATAAAGAAACCTTAATTGAACGCGTATTCGGTTGCGCGAAGATTACAAGAGTTTTCCTATGATCTTGAGGCTCTTTTCTGACCTTCTAGGCTCCTTTATTCGTCTCTTGGTCGACTTGGTGGTTTAGGGATTCACTTGCATACCTAAAACTGAGTTTTGGATTGTCTATTTATAGAGTCTGGAAACTCGTCGATACGTCGTATCGAGCAATGTGGGATACGATGTATTGGAGATTTCTTGGAGTAAGGACCACGTTTGATATCTTCTAGAATATTTTATTACTATATTGTGAATACGGCGTATTGGGTCCCTAATCCTTCGTGGTTATTTGTGAAGTGTAGGCACGGATACGCCGTATCTTCTTGATGGATACGGCGTATTGAGGTAAAACCAGTTGATTCTTCTTCGTTGACCAAAGTATTATATACAGCGTATCGTTGATGTAGATACGGCGTATTCTTCAAAGTCAGACAATGGTCTTTTGATTCGTCAAAGTCTTGGATACGTCGTATAGGTCTAGAATAATACGGCATATTTTCTGTCAGATCAGTAGACTTTCTCGAACTCTTTGTTAATGCTCTAAAATGCGTGCCTTTTAGCTAATCTTCACCAAGTACTCCACAATTACTGAAATTCTCAAATGCAAACGATTAAGTAACAATTCTTTGCAATAATTATACAAAATGAGTTAATTACATGGGATAAATGATGCTATAAAGTAGACGTTATTTGATGTCATCACATCGTAACTCTTGCTGACTAAGCAAAATGTCTTCGGGTGGCTAAGGGGGTTACGACGTAGTTCAATCGAGCTAACTACGCCGTAACTCTCTTCTGGTACTAGCAACTTTGTAAAATTCTTCAAATCACCCTTCCAATTCTGCGTCTTTTCGTTCCAATGCTCAAATTTACCTAAAAACAAAATATGAAGCCTTTAAGTATATATTTTAATGAAAATATAACAAATATGATCATTTAGCAAGGGATATTGATACAAAAAAGTATGAACTATTTGATGTTATCAAATATCCCCTTACTTGCCCTCAAGTAGACCTTTAGAAGCATTTCTTAAAATATATCTCCCAAGTTATCTTGGAAGAATGAATTTACAAATTGCCTATGCTAGAAAACAACAAAGTCGGACACCTTACGAAAAGGGAAACAAAAACACTCAAACTCCCACTAGTATATGTGTTTCATATTTCGGGGTGGTCACTCAATTGCATAGTCATAGCATGTATTCTATCATAAGCTTTGCGAGTACACAAAACTCCACCACTAGAGCTAAGGTCAAGGAAATTTTCAAAGGCAACATAGGGTTGATATAACACAAAGGTTTAATTGATGAATCATTCTTGTAATCTTTACCAATACCAATGCTCCAAAAAAAGTAACAAAACCACAAATGCTTGTTCAAATCCATGAACAAGACACCTATTATTGCTCAATTCCTTAACTCGAGCAAGCTAAAGGTTAGGACCGTGAATGATTAAGGGAAGGATATAAGATATGGGATGCACATTTAATGGTGAAAAATAAAATAAACAAACAAGTATTCTACTTTCCATAATCTTCCCGTCACTAGTTACCATCCATCCAATAGTCCAAGCATTAAGGTGCGAGAATTTGATCATCTTCAATAATGAGCTAGTGTATGTAGTGTAGATGTATATCTTTGCCATGTAAAGTTGTCTAGGCAACTAGAATGCACACTATCTCAACCTTCAACTAACTAGTTGGTTTATAAACGTACCAACTCTAAATTATCCTCGAACTACATACGAGGAAATGACAAAACATAAACTAAGTCGGTTTTATAATTTAACCAACATTTAAAATATCCTCATGATACGGAATTTTGAATTTAACATATATTTTTTACAGAAAATATGTAGCATGGAATTTACAATAATTACATAAACATCCCCCAATTGAGATAGATTATATCGAAAGTAATAGTGGTAACGGGGGGTCTTCACTGATCGAAATGATAGGCCTTCCACGAAAGCGCAATTCCTGAACCCCTCTTCTTAAACCATAGACTTAAGCAACTAGAAACTAGCAACTCCCCGACTATGGATTATAGACTACACGGTAGGCTAAAGTGAAATGGTGAAATAAAACAAACATATTTGGTTTTAAGAAAAATGAAAGAAAAGCTCATAAGGGTTTTTCTAGGGGTATCTTGCACTAAAAATGAGTTCGACAAAGGGTTTATCACGGGAGGTCGACAAGTCAATGTGACAAGTCGATAAACGCATACAATATAACACATATGGGTTTATTTGGTGAAAATCCTAAAACGTTGCCTTCTTGAACTATCTATCCCAATTGCACCGAGAAAATTCAATACAATACTCATCTATGGTCTTGTAATGATGTATGGGCCAAGTTCTAAAGTCTACAATACTATCGACACACTCAATATTTGGTGGATTATGTCATATAAAAAATGGAATATAAGGCTAAATCCTCACCAGTGGAAAGAGAGGTATACATGCTCGGCAAAGATCTAATCTAGTTTCGGTTAAAAAACTTGTCAAAATTTTAAAAAATGGCACAAATTTTCAAAATAACCTAGATAAAATGAAGGCAAGTATGGGTCAAGTGATAATTCTACTCCCGTCCCCCACTTGAGATGCACAAGTAGAATTAAAACAAAAAGACTCCCTTGAATTTTCTTGGAATGATCGAAGACACATGTATTAAAACATGTCCCGCCTTGAGATCCTTTGAGCACACTTCAATATCCCTAAATTCACTAGAAAACACCAAGTATATAAAACAATAGAATCCTAACACAATTTCTCAGGAATCATAGTTGCATTTAGTGTATGCAACAAGCCTTTTAAACCCCTCGGTATCCCGAGTGGACGAGTGAAGTCTCGTGAGGGTTTCCAAAGAACATACCCACAAATTTTGTAACAAAATGTACAAGGCTTGGTCTGTTTTCAAATTTATTTTTAAAAAAGGTTTCTATAGGAAATAGTTATGGCGTAACTAAAACGAGTTAGTTACGCCATAACTGAGTTGAACTAGGCGAAAGACTAAATTAGAGAACCAGTTACGGCGCACTTGGTTGTACCGATTATGTCGTATTTACCTACTAAAGACGTATCCCAAAATTTCCAACTTAATTAGGCGGCTATACGAATTTTTGGAGCTTCACTCGTCTTTCCTTGCTGTAGAAACCTTCAAAAGTGATGAATAGAACACACCAAACCAAACAAAAGTACCTTATAGAGATACTGGGCGGATTGATGATTATTTCCCCTAAGTTTCTGATTATTGACATAGCTGAGCTGGTGAGGCTGCAAATTTGTAGGCAGTTTGATGATACTCTGAGCCTGGTGGCATGGGACCAAGAGTGGCAGCACGATGTTGCGATGGTTCCCTTGCTATAGCTAAGGATGACTCCTGCTGTTGACGAGGCGAGATGACCAGGCTGTTTCGACACCCGTACAGGGACCTCAGCAGCCACCACCACCTCTAGCTGTTGCCAGGACTATACCTCAGAGATTAGGGAGATTAGAGAAGGATATGCAGGGACCGCGTAGGGATGTAGGGAGCTTACATGGACTGGTGGAGAGATCGATGACCTATCAGGAGAGATTCTCCATGTGGATGATGACATGTGTGACACAGTTGATGGATGCTAGTGGGCTGACATATTAGGCATCAGTAGGACTTTCCGAGGTGAGCTAATCTACAGCATTCCAGTAGACAGACAACAAAAGGATTGACGAGGCCACACCTCCACAACTCAGCCAGGACCTACAATAGCCAGACCAATGATCCCTCTATCCTTATATTTTGTTTACATTTGTACATTTATTATCATTTATGTCGTGATATATCTAACTATTAAAACAGGTTCCATATTTTGTGTATATATATCATTTTGATTTTTTTATGCATGATAGAACAAAGCCTGACAGTAAGTTTAGCACCATAGTTCATATAACAGAACCAAGCAGGATACTAACAACAAATGCAGAATGGAGAAAAGAGATGATTTCATTAGTGAAAGGGAAGCTGAAGAAAAGTCTAACTTAAAGACTTCGCTGTAAACAAAAGTGCTTCCCGGGAGACAACCCGGAATGTTATTTAATTTTGTTATCGAGTCTGTCTTCCCAGACATCAATACGGCGTATCCGCTCCATACCATACGGCGTATTGATTGTCTGGACGTTATCAGTCTTTATTTTTATTGCACTTTAAAAACATTATTGTCAGATTTTGAATACGGCGTATTCATTCATCTGATACGCCGTATCCACCAGACTGACCCGTAATTATTTTGTTTAGTTTAGTTTAAATTAACCGTAGGTACCAAGATAGGAATACACATGTTCTTCCTATATTTTCTACAGGACCTCGTGAAAGAAATATCGACGAATATTGGTGGAGAATTTAAATATCTGGAGATCTTGAAGTGTTGGAGTCTTGAAACTTCAAGGCGGCTGTTCAACACAATCTTGCTCATAAACGCAATTTGGAGAATCTACAGAGCAATTATCAAGGGAGTTTCTCATTCTAATTCTTTTTAAATTCCCGTATTTAATGTTTTATATATACAACGAGGACCTTATATAATTCAAGTGGCTGATGGAATTAGAATGTTTACTTGTCCTATTTTTCACATTAAAATGCTTAAATTTAAAAAAATTCAAGCATACTTTTGTGAAATTACATGTTACATAACCCGCACACAATAACCCTTGTTAGATATTGTGAGGATTTAGCCTTTCCGTTTCCAAATGTTTACCTAAATTCCATAAAATATGAGTGTGTCGGTGATGTTGTAGACTTTAAAACTTGGCTTGGTATATCACTCGAGACCGCAATGATAAGTACTATGGATTTAGATAGAGTAACTTGTTTAGATTGGTAAATTTTAGGATTACACCCAAATCGCCTTTACATGTTGCTTATTAACTAACTACACCGGTTAGTTAACCTCCCGTTTAAACCCTTTTCCACTCTCATCTTTAGAGTGATGATCCACTAGAACAACGCGAAGAGCCAATCCTTTAGGAATTTACACCAACTATTTGTTTCATTACACCCTTACACCTTAACCTACGCTGTTAGATTAAGTTTAATTTATAGTTGCTAGTTGCTTAAAATATAAAGTTTGTATTTCCCGAGTCTTGTGTCATTTTCTATCTTTGGTGCGGTTGGAAATTTACACATTGCAAATGGGTATGTATATTAGTAGTCAAAGCTCATGTGATTTTGCTACCGTCACAAATAATGGTGAATCTGAAGAACGAAGAAATTACTGAAGGAATTATCTTGAATTATTATGATCGTGAAGATGGTGAAACTACACCGAGATTTGAAGTTTAGTTAGCAAAAAAAATCGAAAAAATGAGAAAAATACAAAAAAAAGTGAGAAAGAAAGTTTGAAGATAATCGTTTCGCGAAGGAATTACACGAAGGATCGATTATTCGTTGATACGTCTTAAAAATCAACGATGTAAAGTATTGTACAAAGTGGAAGATATCGCCACTTGCCTTGTAGAGTATGTAAAGTTTTGGGACGATTGGGAAGTTGACCGTTACGGGAACGCTAACTTAGGTTGTTGTTTTTTATCTATGATCAAGACGTTGTAAATAGTCGTATCTTTGTCATGGTAACAGTCGGGAAAAAGTGTCTAGCAAATTGTATCTTAAGTCTTAATCTATTTGTTTCTTGATTTTTATTTAACAACAATTTACTTCCTTCTCACCTAATTATTAGCCGCTGGTTAAATTCGAATGAGGATGTGATCGAACACACATGTCTATTCCGTCGTTACGGCTATGTATGTGTGCTTCAGCTGCCTTGTTAGAGTATTACTTCTGGTGAAAGATTGTAGAATGATCTATCGTAAGCCTTTTCATACAAAAACTCATATTTACCTTTATAAACTTGTTACTCCTTAGTTTTAGCGGTGGAGATGTGTATCCTAGCCAATCTTATGATAGAATACTCATCACGACCGAGCAATTGAGCGAATTAGTTACATGTTACCACATTATTAGTTGAGTGATTTGAGTGTTTTCATCTTCCTATTTGGTGAGGTGTTTGGTTGTGTACTTGTAATAGATCAAATAAATGCTTTAACGGAAAATATCCTTAGGGATACATTTTTATAGACTTCTAAAGGCTACTTGAGGACAAGTAGGATTCAATTCGGGGGATATTTGATGACATCAAATAACGTCTATTTTATAGCATCATTTGTCCCATGTTATTAACCCATTTTGTATAATTATGGCAAAGAATTGTTACTTAATCGTTTATATTTGAGAATTGCAGTAATTACAGAGTACTTGGTGAATATTAGCAAAAGGCGCGCATTCTAGAGCTTAAACGAAGACATTTTGAAGATTACTATTCTAACAACCAATACGCTATATCCATCAAGGAAGATACGGCGTATCCGTGCCTGCACTCACCAAAGACCACAAAGGAAAGAAGATCAATACGCCGTATCCAGGGAAGGCAATACGTCGTATTCAAGCTATATGGGAATAAAATATTCTGAAAGATATCAAACGTGGTCCCTACTCTAAGAAACTCTAATACGTCGTATCCAATACCTTGTATACGCCGTATCGACACCGAATCCAGACCCTATAAATACAAAACTCAAAAACGAGTTTTAAGTTGCTAAATCATATTCTCGATACCTAACCCACAAAAGTCGATTTTTAGAGGAGAAAAAGAGCAGAAGAGGTCTTGCAACGCATTCCAATCCTTAGAAGATAACGTGTAATTTCTTGTACTTTTGTAATCGTTCAGTTTTTGGTATCATTTGTTAACTCGGTTAGTTTACCTTGGCTAAAACAATTACTCTTGTATTAATTATGATGTTTGAAGGCTAATACCTTCGGGTATTAGCCATTATTATGAAGATCTGAATGTTTGGTTTTGTTTATATCTCGATTTACCTTTCATTATCGTCCTTCCAAAAACAAACAACAAATACACATCATAACTAAAAGTTCACAAAACTTGAAGTTAAAAAAAATATTGCTCGACTATGACTATATAACGACAAAAACCTTCAAATCTATATTATCTGCATAATGCCTAACAGGTACACAAATGATAAGTTTTCAATACTACCTTTACTCTAAGAATCAATACATTCCTTGCAATAAAATAGTAACAATACGCAATCTCATTTTACAATCATTCTCAACTGTTTCGATTAAGTCTACTGAATACTACATTCTTATAATATAGAATACATCTACTCCACAAAATACGCACATCATCAATGACAACTTACAAAACATATTCAAAACTTAAAAAACTCTAATCCATAAAATACTCACACCTGCTTGAGTTAAGATCACCTGTTTATCAGTTAAGATCGCCTGAAATGGTTTAATCCTAAACTCTAAACTGAATAAATCTATGATTGATGAAAGATAATTAACCTTTCTTTAATGACTTCATAATTCTCGTCTCTTGGTGCACATGCGATAAGTTCAACCACATATACCAAAAAACACAGGAATATTAGTTCTTAGCGTGTCACAATAATAATGTCCATGAAATTAGAATTAGACATTAATCAAATCGACTAATCCCATGATGTGCACTTATAGTCAGTAGCTGGTATGCAAAAAGTGGTGGTCTTTCCAATTCCATTTTTTGTTCTAGCAAGAATATCACTATAAGTCAATGCAATAGGAATACTCTCTTCCTGTAAGAATTAAAAATGAACCTCAATAAGAATGCCCGTTCCTTTAAAGTATAACAGTATGGGGGATAAATCTTATACTATAAAATGTTTTCATGAAGACAAATTTTAAATTAAAGCACGTGTGACAACAATATGAGTAGTGAAAGATGCTTGTAACTACTTTACCAATGATCTAACCATGAGCTAATCTAGTCCTTAGTTTGATTCTAGAATAGGTAATATTTGGTTCCACAAAGGCACACACTGATATAAATATATGTGAGCTTATTTAAGGATTGAGAGAGTATTTGATCAGACTATGTTTGCCAAATTTTCTTCACACCCCATAAATTCTAAACTAACTATACTTCCTAACAAGGTAACTTATGAGTTTGTATGCTTACTGCATGTATATCCATATGGTAATTGATAACAACTGCATGCAGATAAGTGAAAACAAAACCATGACAAGAACCTCTTATTCCTTTACTTTGCTAATAAGATTATTATATTATCGTAACTCCTAACTCTTATATATATCATTACTCCAACCAACATAAACCTGAACCATCTGAACCTCTATCAAAGTTGCGCATACTTAGATAAACATTCAAGAAACAATGAGGAGTTTGCAATGAAAAGAAAACATCAAAAGTATAAATCAATGGTAGGGTGTTTGATCGATTGAAAAATCAATTTATAATATGTATAATATATAAATATAAAGAAAATTACTAAAAATCCTTAAGGACAAAGATTAGAAGCAATTTCTGCACAAAAAATTATTCGTTAAACCGATAACTATTTACCATGTCGTTTTCCCAAAGATTTATGAAATTGAGACCACGTTTGTTATTTGGACAATGATTTGAATTGGTTCGAAGATAATTTGTTTTCTAATATCCTACTAGTAAGCAAATTAAAGGGCAATTAAACCTAATTACAAGAAACATACGGGAAAGTAAATTTTAACTAAAAATGCAAATCGGGAATTCAAAACGGGATCTAAAAACTCTAAATTTTCAAAATAAACCTAAAATGATTTTTTTTTACTTTTAACTAATCCTAATTGACTAAAAAGTAAGATTAAAGAAAACTAGAACAAAAACGGAGTTAAATTGAGCTTAAAAACAAGAAAAACGTGAACGGGAATGAATCTCGTTCTTTAAAAAGTGAAATTTTGCAATTTTAACCGTAGGGAAGAAAAACTAATTTTCCTAGAAACTATATGATAAAAAAAATTATAAAAAGAATAATATTTTTTTTTACTTTTTTTATAATTTTTTATGCACTAAAAACGATTTATAACGAATTAAATGATTAAGAAATCACTAAACTATGTTAAAATTCTGAAAAAATTATGAAAAATTAGGTTGAACCAAAAAAAATTGGGAAGGGGGGAAATCTAAGAAAAATACGTTTGTGAAAACAGCTTATCGAATAAGCTGTGAAATAAGCCCAAACAGCTTAATATACTGAAGGGTCTAAAATGTGTATAAGAATTAAATGAAAGGAAAGTCTAACGGATGAGCTATTGTAGCAAAGTGGTTACTATGTGTGTGGAGTGGGACGAGTGTGTGTGGAAAGGGAGGTCATGTTTTTCGAATCCCCATGGGCTTTTCCCTATTTTCCATTTTTTTTATTTTTGAAAAGCTTTAAAAAACAAAGTTGTAGATAAGCTGGAAAGAAGCAACTTTTATAAAGGCAATTATTTTAGACAGAAAAGCTAAATAGGCTTAAAAACACTTCAAATTTTACACTAGAAAGCAAATAAGTTCAAATAAGCAAATGGCAAAACCAAATAAGCTAAAATGGGCTTATATTAACCTAATAAGCTAAACTAAACCTAAATAAGCAATAACAATAAGCAGATAAGCTAAAATAAGCAAAATGAACCTTTTGGCCAAAACTGATAAGCCCAAAGGCCTATAGGGACTTTTCTAGCTTAAAAATAAGCTAGCAAAGGATCCTTATGGCTTAGTGACTTATACCACTGAAAAGAATGGCCAAAAAGCTACAATAAGCTCCAAAGAAAAAGTATCTTGAAAATCAAATAAGCACTTAAAAAGCTTCATGAAAAGGGCTTCTCACACAGATTCAACACTTAGAAGAATTTGTGAAAATTAACAAAATAGCACTTTTGAGTTTAAAAATAAGCATTCTAACAGATCCTTATGGATCTCAAACCTTCAAACAGATCAAAATTAGACCCCAAAGAACACATAGCAACAATCTAAAAGTATTTTGAAATAAAGGATAAGCCATAACAAGCATTTAAAAAAGCAATATTTCAAAATTTTCTTAACACTTGGCACTTTTGACAGTTTTGGCAAAACACAAAACTAATAAAAGCAGGCAATGAACTTGGATCTAATATCATTTAAACAACTATACTAACACAAAATGATCAAAAAGGGCAGCTAAAAAAATAATAAGCACAAATGGCTTATGAATCTGAGCTTATGACCTCAGATTCATAAAGCTTACACAAAATCCTATTGAAACTTGACTCAGCCAAATTAAACTTATAAATTCTATTCTTATAAGCTTAAATAAGTGATTTAAAGTGAGCTTAAAGGACTAAAATGGCCTCAAGCAGTACTAACTTGAGTTTGTACTGCTTGACCGAAACACTCCTTTAAGTTGTCCAAAACCATTTTAAGCTTATAATTTTGAGATTTAAAGAGTAAAATTTAAGTACCAAATAATAATAAGCTTATAACAAACCTGATGAACATATTTCAACAATCAAATAAACAAAAACAATAAGCTAACAACTCATGCTAGTATTTTTGGTTTTTATGACTTTTTTATATCAAAAACATAAAAACTAAGATTTAAACAAACAATTGAACTAAATAAGCATTAAACACAAATAATAAGCAATTATAAGCTAATGTAAACTAAGATAAGAAAATGATAAGCAGTATGAAACAGGTTAAAGCTATTAGTGTAAATTTAAGCTTAAATGTAAAGAAGAAACTTATAGGAGCCTTTGCTCTAAACAAGGCTAAGATTAAGCTTAAATGAGCTATCAACAAGCTCTAGCTTATCACAAGGATAAGCTAGTAAGGTCCAATAAGCTCTTACAGGGTAAGCTTATCATCCAAATCAACCAAATCCATCCATAGCATAGGCATTAAACTGATTTTAAACGTGTAAGTAAATTAGTGATCAATTTGAGTTCAATCTAAGCTTAGAGACTTAGATGATCTTGAGATTAGCTTATAAGGAGCTTATGAAACAGTGACAGCTTATTTAACAAAATTTTGTATGAAAGTAAGCTTGAGAGAAGTAAAGTGCATAATAAGAAAACTTGACTACTATTAATAAAAGAATTGATTACAATAGTGAAAATTGAAATTACATTAAGAAAACATTAAGCTAAAAACAGTTTTAAAGAAAAATTACATAAGCTAAAATATAAAAAATCTATCTAATTCGCTCTCCACTTATATGTGTGAGGAAGCTTGCTATTTATAGCTAAAAGAGAAGCTTCTAGGTCTCTCAACATGCTCCCCAAGCTTTGATCTCGTCCCTCCCTTTAATGCCAATCATTGGATCCTTTGTTTAAGCCGTTGGATCAAATAAGTAAGCACACGGATTGCCAGCGTGGCAATCCGTGTGTCAGAGGCTGTGTGCTTCTTTTACAAGGGATTTAATGCAAAAATTCCCTTCCTTGTGTGTTTCCTTGCATCCACGTGTGTCCTCCTTGAGGTGTCTTGGCCAATGAGAGGCCTTGGTGACGTTTTACTCTGCCAACTCATAACTTGGTACTCGAATCTTAGAGCCATGCTATCAATTGCATTTTACCTTATGATTTTGAGGTGGGTAATTGCTGAGAACGATGATGAATAGTAAAAACGGGATTTCCCGCCCTTTTCTTTTCTTTTTATATCTGTATTTGACCCGAGGATTTGGGGGTTTGACTTGGGCCTGGGTATAAAGAATTGGGTCACAGGTTTGGTTAAGTGGGCTTGGTTATAAATGGTTTTAAGGGTTTATAGGAGATAACGACCGTTATCTCTTTTATAAAAAGGAGATAATGGTGTTAGGGTTTAGGGACTTATGGTGAAATTTGGTTTAACATTTAGGGCATTTTGGGCATTTTGAGGATTTTGTCTTTTTGTGGTTGACCAATGTTGACCAAAGATTGACTTTTGATGACCTTTTGCTAGAAACTTTCTGCTCTTGTGCACTCTATCCGTTCTCGTGTCCGTGTTTGTCCGATTTTGACCATTTTCTTGTGATCTTTGCAATATCCGTACCTACACATCACAAATGACAAAACAAGCAATATACAAGCATAATTTGTACAATTTGTTCATTTTAAGGCCGTTTTTGGTATAAAAAGGATATGTGATTTCTTACATATCAGTGTCATTCTTATATTCGAATTTGGGTCTTGTTCCAATATTCCCCCAAACTAAGTGATGATGTGTCCTATTGTCATATATTATATTGCGCTAAAAACCAAATTCCTCAAAAAACTTCCCCAAACTAAATACTATTGAAAAAGTAGCAAGACTTTTGTGGGGAGAGTTAAGAAATCACAAGCTTTAAAACATCCCATTTTCCCATTTTTCAAAACTTTTTCCAATTATTTTTTAGCAACTGCCTAGAATATTCTGACTTTCGTTATTTCCATAACTGTTAGGCATCGTAGAACAAGATGCATTTCGATCCGAGAATGCCCCAAAAAGGATAAATTCATCGTCCCCGAATTTTCACTTGCTCCAAAAACGCCAATGCTTTTAAACGAAAATCACACTAAATTATCAGTTTAAAATGCTAAAAAACTACTCATATTATGAATAGCGCGCCTGACTTTTCACACTACCGTCTATTTTTATATCTTACGGTGTATGTAATGCTATTTTGAATTTTCAACCCTTAAGATCTACATTTTGCAAGATTCTATGTTTCACGTTCACACCCCCTCGAGATTAATGTGTTTGAAGGGCGGATCATCCCAAGTAGAGACTTTCGTTCGGCATCATCCCAACCCTTGCGGCTAAGTGACCAGGCTTTTACAACCACCACAGAGACTTCTGTATCGGATCACAGACCTTAGATGTCAAAAAACTCTCAGGTTTCCCGTATATAAAAACTTAAAATAGAATAGTCAAATGTTTAAATGTCATATTTGAATTTAACAAAGAGATTTTATTTATTAATTAAACTTAATACATAAATTTATGCAAATTGTAACCTCGACGTTTTTACGTAGGCCGTGCAAACAATCGGTTGTGAGCCGGGTAAGAGGTTAGTAAAACTTTTATCAGCCATTGTTATATTTTTTATTATTATTTTTATTGCTATTTTAGAGAGAGAGAGAGAGAGAGAGAGAAGATTCTTTTTGAAAAAATTCAAGGTATAAATTTGAACCTAAGAACTAAAATTTTTGTTTTATACATTACATAAAAAACTGTTGATTTAAGTTTAATTCCAAACATTAGCACGTATATTAGTACGGTTAAGAGCTTATGGGAGAAAAGCCAAATTACATACATGAGCTCTGCTCGCGCTCGCGCGCGTCCAAATAATCCTTGGTTAGCATGCACACTATTACCTTAACTCTATCATTTTTTTCGTTCATTTCTGCGAATTTCCGCGTAATGCTTAGCCTAAAAGTTTAGGAATAAGCTAGAGCTCAGATACGCTTCCGATCGGTCGTCAAAAATTTATTCTTATTCCACCCAGCAGGAAAGTCAAAATTGTGATAAAACACTTTTTTTATTTTTGAAAAATTTTAAATTTTTTCATAATTTTTTAAAATTTGGCGGGAGGAAGAACAAGGGAGGTCACGTGAGAAACAACGGGAAAGGTTCGTAAGATCGTTCGAATGGTCTACTATCCCACTAAAAACTAAACTTTGTCCTCAATGTTTCCTAGACTAAGCTCAACCCGCATACTGAACTCAAAAAGTCGAAATGCTTAATCCAAGCATGATGAGTAGTATCACAAAAATCTATGCGTTTATCATAGTATTCTAAAGATAAATGTTAGTCGATAATAATCTTTTGGATAAACGGTTTTATCCATACTAATGGCAAGCAAAGGCTAGAAGCTCTGAGTAGACCGGGACAAAACACCGAATTTCGAGAGTCTTTCAGAAAATTTTGGTGTTAATCCTGCAAAACCAATCACGCAAGAAACACAAACAATCAAGAATCGGAAGAGTACAGCTCCTCACTTCACATAGATATAAGAAAGAAAATTAGAAAGATTAAGATGGGGTGCCTCCCACGGAACTCTGTGTTTTTGGTAACTGTGTCTCATCAGCTTGACTCGATCCCCGAATTCATTCGTCCTTGGAGAAAGTGTGGAGATCCTGGACTACCTTGGGTGGTAAGTCCCCTCTGAAGTAATGCTTCACACGATGACCATTCACCTTAAAGTTTACGGACCATCGGGTTGAGATTCTCGATGGTTCATACGGAAAAAACTTTGGTGATGGTGAAAGGTCCTGACCAACGAGTTTTAAGTTTTCCTGAGAATATCTTTAGACGGGAGTTTGAAGTGTAAACTCGCTCACCAAACATTAAAATGCTCGGTTTTTGATTTTTAAAGTCGTGAAGCTTCTTCGTCCTCTCTTTATAAAATCAAAGAATTTCATAAGCTTGGTCACGAAGCTCATTAAGTTCATTAAGTTTGATGCTTCCTCGGTGATCACCCGCGGTTTTAAGATCGAAGTTAGCATGTTTCAAAGCCCAATATGCTTTATGCTCTAACTCGATAGGTAAATGGCAAGACTTTCCGTACACTAACTTGTAAGGCGTACAACCAATTGGTGTCTTAAAAGCGGTACGAAATGCCCATAAAGCGTCATCTAGTTTGTCGGACCACGAGGCACGGTTTTCTCCAACCGTCCTTTCTAGAATACGTTTCAAGCCTCGATTGGACACCTCCACTTGACCGCTCGTTTGAGGGTGATAAGCGGTAGCAAGACGATGAGTGACCCCATACTTAGACATTACTTTAGCAAACTGATCATTACAAAAATGGGTCCCACGATCGCTTATAATAGCTCTAGGTGTTCCGAATCGGGCGAAAAGGGATTTCAAAAACTTAACTACAACTCTAGCATCATTTGTGGGGAGCGCCTTTGCTTCAACCCATTTTGAAAGATAATCAACGGCTACGAGGATGTATTTATTCCCATGTGAAGACGAAAATGGTCCCATGAAATCAATACCCCATACATCGAAGATTTCACAAACTTGGATAGCGTTTTGAGGCATCTCATCTCGTTGTGAAATTTTGCCTTGTCTTTGACACGTATCACAAGATTTGATCATCGTATGGGCATCTCGATATATGGTTGGCCAAAAGAAACCGGCATCAAATACTTTTCGAGCGGTGAGATTGGCACTATGATGGCCCCCGGTGGGTCCTTCATGACAAGCTCTGAGAATATCAATAGCTTCTTGCCCATGCACACATCGTCGAATGATTTGATCCGCACAAATACGAAAAAGATAGGGATCGTCCCAGAAATAATGTTTAACGTCCTTGAAAAACTTCTTCTTTTGTTGAGTCGTCATTCCTTTGATGATAAAATTCCCCGCATGGAAATTTGCATAGTCCGCAAACCATGGGGTACTCTCACTAGTTAACGCACCAAGAGTTTCTAAAGGAAAATGTTCATTTATGTCTTTGTTTTCTAACACATCCTTATGAGGATTCTCAAGTCTAGATAAATGATCTGCCGCAAGGTTCTCACTTCCTTTTTTTATCACGGATGGTGATATCAAATTCTTGTAGGAGAAGAACCCACCGGAGCAACCTCGGCTTAGCGTCTTGTTTGTTCATAAGGTACTTTAAAGCCGAGTGATCCGTATACACTATGCTTTTAGATAAGACAAGATATGGCCGAAACTTTTCAAAAGCATACACAACGGCAAGCATTTCCTTTTCCATGGTAGTGTAATGAATTTGAGCTTCTGTCATTGTCTTACTAGCATAATGTATAGGCTGAAAGTGCTTCATCTTTCGTTGTCCTAAAACCGCACCAATCGCGAAATCACTTGCATCACACATGAGTTCGAAAGGTAGGTTCCAATCTGGGACAACTAAGATCGGAGCTTCGGTAAGCTTCTTTTTAAGAGTCTGAAAAGCATCAATACAATCCTTAGAAAACACAAACGGTGTTTCCTTCTCAAGAAGGTGAGTCATTGGTCTAGCTATTTTGGAAAAGTCTTGGATAAAACGTCGGTAAAAACCCGCATGACCTAGGAAACTCCTAACACCTTTTACGGTAGTCGGGTGAGGGAGCTTAGCGATAACATCGACTTTAGCACGATCGACCTCAATTCCCGACTTTGAAATTTTATGCCCTAACACAATTCCTTCTCTACACATAAAGTGGCACTTCTCCCAATTAAGAACTAAATTTGTGTCTTCACACCGTTTTAGCATCTTTTCTAAATTGGAGAGGCATGAATCAAAACTATCCCCAAAAACTAAGAAATCATCCATAAACACTTCCATAGTCTTTTCGATCATATCATGGAATATGGCCATCATACACCGTTGAAAAGTACCGGGAGCATTACACAAGCCAAATGGCATGCGACGGTACGCGAAAGTTCCATACGGGCATGTGAAAGTAGTTTTCTCCTGGTCTTGGGGATCTATTGGTATTTGAAAATACCCTGAAAATCCATCTAGAAAACAATAAAACTCATTCCCGGCTAATCTTTCTAACATCTGATCCATAAACGGCAATGGAAAATGATCTTTTCGAGTTGCTTCATTTAATTTCCTATAGTCAATACAAACTCTCCACCCGGTAACTAAACGTGTCAGAATTAATTCATTTTCTTCATTAGCAACAACGGTTATTCCACCTTTCTTTGGAACACAATGCACTGGACTAACCCATGGGCTGTCAGAGATCGGGTAAATCATACCGGCATCAAGAAGTTTTAAGACCTCCTTTTTGATTACCTCGTGAATTTTTGGGTTAACCCGTCTTTGACTTTGAACCGTGGGTTTGTAATCATCCTCCATCAAGATTTTGTGTGTACAAAAACGAGGGTCGATACCCTTGATGTCGGTGATTTTCCAAGCAATGGCCCGTTTATGAGATTTAAGCACCTTTAAGAGAGCATCTTTTTCATCATTTTTTAAACCTTTTGCAATAATTACTGGTAACTTGTCGTTTTCTTCCAAGTAAGCATATTCCAAGTGAGACGGTAAATCTTTTAACTCTAATTCCGGAGGCTCTTCAATTGAAGATTTTGCCTTGGTCACTTCACTTTGTTTAAGGTCCATCGGAGGAAGTTGAAACGGGTCATTATTTAACAATTTTTCGATCAAACAAATATCTTCCTCTGGATTGCAATCGGCGTAATCAACTTCCGGTAAAATCAAATCGTCCTTAAGATAAGCTTCGATTTCTTCCAAAATGAATTCGGAAGTAAACGGCTCAGACGTCGGGGTGGGATTGCCACCCGAAGAATTAGAAAATCCTAGCAATTCCGGAGCATACTCCTCACAAACTGCATCAATGATGTCAATTCGGTTTACCGACTTATCATTTGTAGAGGAGTATCTTGTGGTTTGATCTAGATTAAAAGTGACGGCTTCGTTATCAACCCGAAGGGTTATTTATTCTCTATAAACATTAATTAAAGCACGACCGGTCCTCAAAAAAGATCTCCCAAGTATGAGAGGTACTCGTGGATCGGCTTCGAAATCGACAACAACAAAGTCGGTAGGAAAATGAAACTTTCCCACTTTAACATAAACGTCTTCAGCGTTAGATATTAGAAAAAGACTCGGTTACCCTGCGTATTTTACTGTTTATTATAGCTCGTAGTTTAATAGTTAATCGTATGACTTTCGCTATTAAGCCGGGTACTAATACACGGTATATTGTAAGAACTATAAAAGCCTCTTCCAACTTTGGAAGAGGCAAGCTAGTCATTCATTCATTTTACACTTTAAACACAGACACTCTCTCTCTAGAAAATATCTCTCTATGTGTTTCTCTCTCTAGAAACTAGCCGAATCTAAGAATCATCATCCGGGCCGTGAAAGATGATAGCCTACAATTGGTATCAGAGCTATGGAGTGATTTCGTGAGCTTGTGTGCATTCTAATCTTGATTAAATCGTGTTCTTTAGTTACATTTTGGATTTTTGGTTTGACACATGTCATAAGTCATCAAGCGAGATTTTTGGTTCGAGCTTGTGTGCCATTTGGCTTGGATTTTTAGTGCATTCTAATCTTGTTATGTTTTTAAGCAAGATCTAGGCATAATGTAACTAGTTATGCAAGAAAAATCAAGGTTTAACGTCAAAAAGGGTGTGTTTTTGGTGATTTTGTTGGAAAAATAAGTGTTTTGTTCGAAGTTAACCTTTTGTTTGAAGGAAGTGGAATCTGCAGGTTTGAAGAAAGCAGAATATGCAGGTTTGAATCAAGCGAAATATGACAGGTTGATTCCAAGCGAAATATGTATTCAAGCGAAATATGTTAGTTTTCAAACAAGCGAAATATGACAGGTTCTTCAAGCGAATTATGTTTGTTTTCATCAAGCGAATTATGTTTGTTTTCATCAAGCGAAACATGTCATAAGTCATCAAGCGAATTATGTTGATTTTTTCCATGCGAAATGTGTCACTAAAATCTTAATTCTTCTACGGTTTTCTTACTTTGTAAAATCTCGTGAAAGATTTATTTCTCAGTTTCAGTTAAGATTAGTAAAATCCTGTGGAATAATTACTTTAATCACAACTAAAACAT
>BQNB010036080.1:0-50397 GCA_026074375.1 Tanacetum coccineum | reverse complement strand
AAGTTGAATTTTTGGATGGTTCTTGGTGTTTTCGTGTATAAGGGGTGTTTAGATTAGTTAGATTGTTGTTATTTTGGTGTTGGTTGATTGAAAAAGGTTTGTTTGTTCGTGTTTGGGTTGCGTCCGATTCTAAGCACCAAGGGGAAACCATAGTTTGATTTTCTTGATAGCATTGTAAGCTTCTAGTTGTGTTCTTATGTGATTGATTTGTGTATATTGCGTGTTATATGGTTATTGCTATAAGATTCAAGTGCGAAAATTATTGAAAGTGTATTTGGCTATTAACCAAAGTTTGATGGTTTTTGGTATAATTATATAGGTTAGTTAAACATGTTTTGATGGTTGGATTATGTTAAAAATGTCATTTTTATAGGTTTTGGGTTGACCAAGTTTAGAAAGTTTGACTTGACCGTAGCGAGTCAAGAAATTTTTGAAATTTAAATTAGGCCTTTGAATATGATAATATGTTCTAAGGTTCGTTTTGATATAAGGTGGGCCTTGTAACTCTTAAAAACGAACGCTTTACGGCAGCGTCAAGTTTGGTTATTTTTTGGGTAAAAAGTCAGCTACGAAGTTTGACTTTTGAAAGTCAAACTTGCGTAAACTTTTGAATATAGTTTATAATGAGCAAATGGTTCGTAATGTTAGTTAAATTAAGATGAAATGTTAAGTTTGGATTATATTATCCTTTCGGCAAACTTTCTAAAAATGGAAACTTTATGAAAAATGTCGTAATATTGTTAAGTGCGTCAAAGTGAAATGTTTTGCGTCGCACTTGGAGATTGTAGTATTTAATTGTATATACGTAATATATATTTGTATGCAAGTATGCAATATAGAATTAATTATACTTTTTAGTCACGTACCGCTATATATGTACTATATAGGTCGTAGTTAAGACGTGAAGTTACTTGCGCTTAATTGACTTGATTGATTTGGATCTTTGCTTAAGGTGAGTTCATAGCCTCGCATTTAAATTTTTTAATTGTTTTAAAAACCCGCGAGGGGATGCATGTTTGTTTTATAAAATCAAACACATAAGATCTTATGTGTGTTGGGGACCCGGATTACAAGAATTGTTTCGCATTAAGTTGCTATTGTCGAAGTCCTTATTTCATGAAACCGTTTAATTCCCTATTTGCAAGGTAAACGCTAATGCATTAAAAAGATTCTATTGGTTTGAAACCTTGTCCGGAGTATGTATTGTAGGTGCAACCAAGCACCTTGTAACGGACATTTTGTATTTAGAAAGTGGTAGGTATATGACAATAATACCTTGTTTTGGGGCACTTTAACATATGAATACCATATGTACGGTTAACGTTCGGTGTCATGTGCTTAATACGCGAAAGAAAAGAAGTTGATATACATTGCATTCGTTGCTTTGGTGTCTTTGGCCTTCTTTTGAGGTTAGCTTCTTTTGTCTTTTGAGGTTTGCTTCTTTTAATTTTAGACCTTTTTGAATCTTTCGGGTGCATTATTTCAATCACATGGTGGAAGAGACATCTCGTCATTAGTCAATATGTATCATTTGAGTCCACAGGGGGAAAACGTGAGAAGAATTCTGTTTTATTCAATTAATGTTTTACCCGACCGGTCAATCTCTAAGCTTATTCTTAAAAGAAGTAGATATATTTGATAGAAGAGGTACACATAGGTATGATGATGTTTCCTTTAGATTGTCAGTATCCTGTAGGAAGAAATGTCTACTTTTAAGACTTAGTTGACTTTGGAGTTATCATTTTGACTATTTAGAGGGAATAATTGTGATATCCGAGACTTAGTTGACTTTGGTGTTTCAATTTATATCATCACTATCCTGAAGAGAGAAATGCGCTCATCCGGGACTTAATTGACTTTGGTGTTGCGGTATCAAATTCTTGAAAGGGTTAATTGTGTGCTTTGGATATCTAGGCTTTATACATTAAGATTGCTTGATGCGGCTTGCAAAAAAGTTTTGAATCTACTCAAGCTACTCAAGAAAGGATTGCTGATTTAGGGGGAAGCTAGAAAACTTCTTAAGAGTTAGACTACGGGGGGGAAGACCTTACCGCTGTGCTTCAAAGAACCATATGTTTATCATATGTGTTCCTCATCATTCAGGTCGAATCCTCGTACATATTAATCTTGTCTATATTTTTGTGAATTTGTAATATATAGTTAGACTATTGGTGATTTAAGGAGTGCTCGAGTACAACATTTTTAAGAATTTCTTAGTAAATTCAAAAAAAATTTCAAATTATTGTACGCAAACACGTCTTATATACACCTCAAAATTGAGGGGGAACATTTAAAATGTTCCTATTTAGATATTGTGTAACATTTTGTCCCTGAACGTTTAATCAATTGATATCTAAAATATCAAGGGATTAACACTTTGGATAAGGTTGAGAAAATGTGGATTTTAAACAGGAATCTAATTTGTACTAAAATGTGATCATATAAATGGACTCAATGCACTCCACACTTAGCATGTCCTGTACTACGATTACTTGCACATGTTCAAGGGGAGGCTTTTAGTGTTGTTCGCTATTAACCATCCATGTGTAAATCTTTTGAAATTTATATCAAATCACTTTTGATTGAATTTTCAATGATTTTGGTTTTGATTTTGATGAATAATACCTAAAGATCCGACCATGGTATTTAAAATTTATGAAGTTATAAGGTTGGTTAGGCACTAGGTATTCATATATCATCATGACCCTGCCAGAATGGCGGGATTACCCGTAGGGGATATCTACTAGAGAGTGTAGAAGATCTTAGGTATGATACAAAGGAAGAAAGAGGGAAAAAGTGAGGTCTAAAGAATAATGCCGACTGAGATGGAGCTGTTACTGGATCAAACCCTAACAAGGTGTTTAGTTATGAAGTCTCGGTAAGCATTGGAAGGGGTTGAAGAATGAAAAAGAAATGTAAGGTATAAAAGGCGTGTATAAGATAGTTGCCACTCCATACACTTTGTCTGAAACCGGCGTGTCAAATGAACATAATACTGTCGATTACACTTAGTTGTTGGTTTGACATTGAAGACAGTCAGTTGGACATTAGTGACGCTATGCATAAACCCTCCTAGCCATATAAAGGTCTCTCAACAGACTATTGTTTCATTTGTCACGGTGATTTCACGCTTTATCTATCTTGTTTTTTTTTTTGGACTTTCTTACTAGAGTTGGTTATTATATTGAAAAAGTTGGCAGTTCCTGCTCCAGCCTCCGATCACTAAAACCAAAGTGCACTATTGAGTCTAGAGCCGAAAAGAGATCATCCATAAATCTCACTAGGACACTTGTCAAAATTAAGCTTGCTATGTCACACAATGTGAATAACAAGATATATATTAAGAGTCCTACATATTATCCTTGTGATTTTGCCAGAACATCCGACGTGCTTTCATTAGTGATATTTAAAATGTTCACATTGAAGATGGAAATCGGCTTGAGACAACATTCTAAACAGCTGCTTGTAGGTGACTTGTGCGATTCTATATGAATCAAACTTGTGACAACTGGAAAGAAACGATGGTGCGATTTCTACAAGAATCAAACTTGTTCCAGTAAATGAATTAACGGTTGATGATGAACTTTTGAAATGATTAACACTCTTGATGTGTCACAAAACCACTTTAGCAAGTGACACGTCGATTGATTTTCAAATCGATTTTTCTATTCAATCGGTGAGACAGTAACTCACTGGTTCACTCTTATCGTGTTGTCTGCTTTGAGACGTTTTGGTAATGAGAACATGCTGAGTTTGATGAATCTAATACATGTGTGTTAGAAAGATTCTATAATTCAGCTGGGAAATCTTGTCAAGGAGATTCTGATTAAAATTGAATCTTACCTGATCACAGGATTGTCTTCTTGTTCATATGTCCTTTTTTTGTTCATAAATTGATCCTCATGGATTTTAAAGGTTACTCGAACCAAACCTAGGAAAAGCGGAATGACAAAGCCATATTCGTCCCCTGCTTAGTGACTAACTGTTTATGTTGTTAATGCAAGTTTACTTAAAGATGGAGGTGAAGGTACCTGATTCCATCTGACTTACAAGATTCATAGCCACATGCTCATATCCGACCGACAAACATAAAGACATCATGAAAGCTCAAGTACCTCTGATACCGTACGTCTTTCTTGAAGTAACGAAGTATTAAAGTCAAAGAATTTCAAAGAAGTTTTCATCACTCTGATACTAAATGTCTTTCTCAAAGTGACGAAGTGTTAAAGTTAAAGAACCTCAAGAAAGATGCATTATTAAAGCCTTTCAAGTTTACATATCAAGAAAGGTATGAGCATGCGGTCCAGAAGTCTTAAATTTACAAGATGGCAAAGTTTACAAGATGGCAAAATAAGATTATGCTTGGTTGATGATCTTAAGGTGTTCAATATCACATTTTCACATTCAAGTCAAGATAATGAAACAAGCTCAAACATAAAGTCAATGATCACTACATCAAATCACAAGTTAATGATTGAAGTTAAAGACTATGAGCTCATGACTAAAAATAAAGCATAGTATGCTAGGTTTAAGTTTTTGTAAAATGGAGTGACCTTCCTTAGGGGGAGATTGTTAGGAACACGAAAGTGTCAGTCACTTCCATAGATAAGTATAGTTAGCTCTTTAAGTTAATTTTTGGAAACTTACTAGGCTAGTTAGCTAAAGCCCAGGAGTACCCTATGAAGGCCCAAGCCCAAGCCTACATGTAAGTATTTATACACCTCTCCATGCCTTGGAGAGGTGGTTGGTTGTTCATTTTTCACACACTTATGCATTTCATTTCTATGTTAACTTTCTCTCTCTAAGTGTTCATCCAACCTACTCTCTCTAAAACAACTTTCTTCTTATTTCTATGTATGTTAATTTGATTGTTATTCATATATTAATTGTTATTATATATGTTTGGAGTATATTTGAGGTATATAATGAACGAGAATGTCACAAATTGTGAATTTTTGTTTGTTGCGCATTTATGCGAACTATTATTTTGGATAATAGTATTCTTATTGGAACACTATTGAATAAGTATTATATGATATTTCTAGATTATCATGGCAAACGTAATTCCTCCTGATCATGTGGATGATTTACCCGTGGTTGAGCCAAATCAACCCGATGTTGTTCTTGTTATTCCTGAGCCTGTCTTAGTGGATTAAGATGAGGAACTAGAAGAGGAAGAATTTGAGGAAGAAGAAGAACCTCAAGAAGAAGAAGATGATATGGAAGTAGACATTGAGGAAGATAAGAATGAGCTAGAGTTGACAATGCATTCATGGAAGAGGGGATCCTTCTTTTAACCCTCCGCCACCTGCTTATGATTCAAAGCCCATAGATGTAATTGAGGTTGAGGACACAGTTGAGTCTAAGGATGAGACTGTTCTTGCTAGTGTCCATAAGGTAGGTGAGTCGTCTACTGTCCCTTTCCTACGAGAGGATAGTGATGGTCTATTGCCTGGTCTCATAAGGAGGGACATTAACTCTCTTTTTGGTCGGATTGCCTCTTTTTCAAGACAACTGTATGGTCGCGAGACAAGGCATGCATTGGTCAAAAAGAAGGGAAAAGCAAAGTATGAGTACTATGGTAAGCTGATTCTAGATTTAGGTAATGAAGTGCAATATAGTGTGGAAGAAAGAACGGCTCCAATGGAAAATCTGGTTAGAAAGCTTGGTAATGCCAAAGAAAGAGCTGAATGTAGAAGTTAATGGAAGGAATGGAAGAAGCTAAGGTTTCTAGAACACACTTCTTCGTATGCAGAAAGAAAACGAGTCGAGATGAGTTCTCTATTGGACTAGAGTTCGAAGATCATGGAGTTTCTTAGCAAGTGATGATTCGTTTAGGGGATTTGTGTTAAAAGAAAGGACGAATGAGGCTTATCATGTTCGATGAGATGAGGAGAGTCCATCATTGAGCCGCGAGGATCCTTTCTAACTCTTAGTAGTTTAGTTTATTAGTAGATCCTTTATTGTTGTAATCAATAAACTGCAATCTCCAGTAAGTAGACTTGATGCTCATTAGTTATACGATTTGTATCCTTACATTAAATTATGCAACTATGTATTAACTCTTTTGTGATGAATAACGAATGACTATCTTTGTATTACTCTTGATGTGTGTGACTATGGTTGTGAGAATTTGTCATTTTACCATGTTATTGAGTATTATCATGTTATGATTGCATTATCATAAATTGCTTTTATGTGTGACATGACAAATTTATGCCTCCCATTCTGCACCTTTAAACTTAAGTGCTGTTGGCGAAATTATGATCAAAGAAACGCCGTCGATGTCGCTATCGATGCGAGCTGGCGAAGACATGAGATGTTGGGAATGATGCTAGAGGATCTGGACCAGTTAGGGGTCAGGATACCACACCTGTTGTTCGTGAGTGCGCTTTTGCTTGATTTATGAAGTGTAATCCTACTATTTTTTGCTGAGATAAGCAGATGAAGGGTACTGAGGGACGCTGCGAAAATTTCGAAATGGTTTGAGAAAACTAAGAGTGTTTTTGGAATCAGTGAATGTGCAGAAGGAAAGAAGGTGAAGTTTGCTGCTGCTACACTGCAAGGACCTACTATGACTTGGTGGAATTCTAAGGTTGCAACCATGCGTTTGGAGACTGTGAACCAAAAGCCTTGGACTTAAATGGAACAATTAATGACTGTAAAGTTTTACTCAATAGAAGAAAATCAAAGAATGGAGCACGAATTATGAAACCTGAGGGTCAAGGAGTATAACATTGTTGCTTATACTCAGAGATTTAATGAGTTAGCTTTGATGTGTCCAAGAATGGTTGAACCGGAAAGTGTGAAGGTGGATGCTTACATCAAAGGTAAAGTTACTTCTTCTAGGCCTGCCAAATTGAATGAAGCTGTGCGTATGGCCCATGAGTTGATGGAACAAAAGTCGCAAGCTAGGAATGAAAGGATTCTAGAAGGAAATAAGCAAAAGTGGGAGAACTTTCAAAGTGGGAACAATAGTGGTAAGAGTAACCACAAGGATAACTCACGCTAGTCTTCACAGAATAATCAAAAGCAAGGGAACGCGCAAGCTATGACTACTGCTCTGACTGAGGGAAAGGTGTCTTCTGGATCACTTCCTGTGTGTGAACATTGCTTTACTCGCCATGTTGGTCAATGTACGATCAAGTGCCATAAGTGTGGAAAGGTTGGGTGCAAAGCGAGGTATTGCAAGGAAAAGAGTGTTGCCCATGGGTTTGACTTGTTTTATATGTTTTTATAGTTGTAGTGCTAAGCTCAAGCCTATTTTGGACTTGCCATGATTAAGCAAAAGGAAGTTAGAGAAGTTCGTGGCAGAGCTTATATGATTAAGCATGCTGAGCCGCATGGTCCGAATGTGGTTATGGGTAAGTTTTTACTCAATAACCGCTATGCTTCAATTTTTTTTATTCGGGTTCCAATAGGAGTTTTGTGAACACTAGGTTTAGTTTCGTGCTTGATGTCGATCAGATAAAAATAGATACCAGTTACAAGGTAGAGTTAGCCGATGGAAGGGTAGTTAGTACGAACACTGTTTTAAAAGGTTGCACTTTGAATTTAGTGAACCATCTTTTTGAAATCGATCTCATACCGATTGAGCTTGGTACGTTTGACGTCACAATTGGTATAGATTAGCTTGTCAAGCATGATGCCATTATCGTTTGTGGTGAGAAGGTTGTTCGTATACCTTACAGAAACAAGACATTGACAGTTGAAAGTGACAAAGGGGGGCCCCCCCCCCCCCCCCCCCCCCCCCCCGGGCCCCCCCCCCCCCTCCCCCGGGGCTATGTCTCGACTAAAGGTCATATCTTGCATTAAGGCGCGTAAGTATATCGAACGAGGTTGTGATTTGTTTTTGGCACATGTGACTGAGAAGAACCGAAAGAGAAGCGATTAGAAGATGTGCCTGTAATTCGTGACTTTCCTGAGGGATTTGTTTCCTGGTCGATTTGTCAGGATTTCCACACACCGAGGCAAGTTAGAATTTTGGAATTGATTGGTTAACCAGGGCTCTTGCAATCTGTTGCACAGTCACCATATCGTTTGGCCACCGTCTGAGATGAGGAGGTTGTCGGTACAATGCAAGAGCTATTGGGTGGAAGGATTTATTCGTTCGAGTTCGTCACCGTGAGGCAAAAGACACGTGTTGTTCGTGCATAAAAGAAAGACGAGGTCTTTTCGAATGTGTATAGATTACCGCGAGTTGAATAAGTTGACTGCCAAGAATCGTTATCCTTTCCCGATAATCGATGATTTATTTGACCAACTTCAAGGTTCGAGCGTGTATTCTAAGATCGATCTGCGATCAGGATATCACTAGCTACGCATTGAAGAAGAGGACATTCCAATTACTGCATTTAGAACTCGGTATGGTCACTTTAAGTTCCAAGTAATGCTTTTGGGATGAAAATATATGCGCATGGTATGTTTAAGGACTTGAGACGGAGTATGGCAAGCCATACTTGATAAAGTTCATTCATTGTGTTCATCGTGATAATTTTGGTTTATTCATGGACAAGAAGTCATGGAATGAGCATTTTAAGATTATTTTGGAGCTGTTTAAGAAGGAGAGATTGTACACCAAGTTTTCAAAGTGTGATTTTTTTGCTAGATTTGGTACAATTCCTTGGTCACGTGATTGGTCGAAATGGTGTTCATGTTTATCCTGCAAAGATCGAAGCCATTAGATTGGTTTGCACCAAACGACTCCATGGATGGTTAGGCATTTATTAGAATTGGTTGGTTACTATTCGAAGGTTGATTGCGGGTTTTTCTATGATTTTCTAAGGCCTCTGACCAAAGGTTGACTAGAAAGATTAAGATATACGAGTGGGGAAAAGAAGAGGGAAGCTTTTAGACACTGAAGCAGAATTTGTGTAGTTGCAGCGATCTTAAGCCGATGCCGGCGAAGGAACGAAATATTTTGTTTGGTTTATTGCGTGCGTCACTTAAAGGGTTATGGAGCCTTGTTGATTGACAGGGAAAGGTGATCGCGTATGCTCTCGACAATGAAGGTCCATGAAGAGAATTACACTACTTATGATTTGGAGTTGGGAGCTGTTGTTTTTGCTCTTAGGTTGTGGAGACATTATTTGTACAGGACTAAGTGTGTGGTTTTCACTGATCACAAGAGCCTACAATATATCCGAAATCAGAAAGAGCTAAGTATGAGACAACGTTGCTGGATTGAGTTGTTAAGCGATTATGATTGTGAGATTTGTTATCATCCTAGAAAAGCAAATGTTGTGGCTGATGTCTTGAGTCCTAAAGAAAGGATTAGGCCATTACGTGTTTGAGCTTTGATGATGACTATTCACAACGATCTGCCTAAGCAAATCCTTGAAGCTCAAAAGGAAGCAATGAAGAGGAAGAATGTGAAGGTAGAAAATTTAAGGAGATTGATTAAGCAAATATTTGAGTTTCACCCCGATGGAACACATTGCTTTAGAAATCGTGTTTGGTTCCCGCGTTTTGGTAGATTAAGGGATTTGATTATGCATGAGTGGCATAAGTCTAAGTATTCTATACATCCGGGATCAGACAAGATGTATCAAGATTTAAAGTTGTTGTATTGGTGGCCGAATATGAAAATTGGTATTGCCATGTATGTTAGTAAGTGTTTGACTTGTGCGAAGGTTAAAGCTGAGCATCAAAAACCGTCTGGGTTGCTGCAACAACCTGATATTCCTATTTGGAAATGGGAAAGGATCACTATGGATTTTGTTAGTGGATTGCCTAGAATACCGAGTAGGTACGATACGATATGGGTCATTGTCGATCGATTGACCAAGTCAGCTCATTTCTTACCAACAAAGAAGACGGATAGCACGGAGAAGCTCACGCAACTTTATTTAAAGGAAGTTGTGTGTAGGCATGGTGGTTTCCGTAATTTCATCATTTAGATAGATTTAGTCATTTTACGTCTAGATTCTGTAGATCACTTCAAAAGCGTTATGGAAAAATTTAGATATGAGTACCACTTACCAGCCTCAAACAGATGGTCAAAATGAGAGGACTATACAAACGCTCAAAGATATGTTGCGTGTCTGTGTGATCTACTTTGGAAGTGGTTAGGATCGACATTTGCCATTGGTCGAGTTCTCATATAACAATATTTATCACACGAGTATCAAATTTGCTTGCACCTATGAGGCTTTGTAATAGATGGAATGGTAGATCACCATTTGACTTGGAGTGAGTGTTAGGGGATTAGCCAACTCACCTAGCTCCAAAATGATTCAGAAAATGATTGGAAAAGATTCGTTCAGATTAAGTACTGCTTTGTTAACTACGCGTAGGTCCGTCAAAAAAGCTATGTTTACTTATTAGATGAAACTTAAGCCTTGGAATTTAAGTCGGGGATATGGTACTGCTCAAGGTATCGCTGTGGAAGGGCGCTATGCGTTTTGGAAAGCGCGGAAAGTTGAGTCTACGTTACATTGGGCCATTCAAGATTCTAGCTAGAGTTGGTCATGTAGCTTATACGTTGGAGTTACCTGAAGAGTTAAAAGGGATTCATAGTACTTTTCATGTTTCGAATATTAAGAAATGCTTAGCGGAAGGCAATATTGTCGTTCTGATGAATGAGATTCAACTTGATGATAAGTTGCATATGATTGAAGAGCCAATGGAAATTGTTGATAGAGAGGTTAAGCGGCTTAAGCAAAGTCGGATACCGATCGTTAAAGTTTGTTAGAATTCGCTAAGAGGTTTTAAATTACTTGGGAGCTGTGAGGTAATCAGATTATAGAATAAGTATCCTCATCTACTTTACGAAGTATAGGGATGAAGCGGAGTGAAGAGCGGATAAGGTGTGCTACGCACCGGGACGACGCTCCTAAAGGATGGGTGGAGATGTTAACACCCGAGTTTCCAAAGTCAGCGTTTATCCCGAGTATGATAATTATTTACTTCACCATTGTTTTAGTCATTTAGGCTATATTAGGTTTTGGTGGAAAATTTTCGTTTAGTGAGGAGAATTTCAAGCGTGATTGAGTTTTTATTTGCTTTTAGCATCCGTGAAAGTTAGAAAAATTTATATTGTCGCTCCGAAAGCGTGATTATCTTATTTTTGTGCTTCATGGCGTTTCCTCCAGTTTTTGTGAAAACCGTGTTTAAAGGTCATTTTTACGTGATTTAACGTTTATTAAATGTTTTAAAGAAGAATGGGTGGGACGGAATAAAAATATTTACGAACATGGTGTGACCCGAGTTTTTGGCCGACTAAAATAACAAAAGAAAACACTTGTACTAATTTTGAAGGACTAATAAGGATGGAGGGACTAAAAGTGTTAAAGGTTCAAACTATTTTCCTATAAATAGCACCACATACACACTTATAATTCTTTTACCAAAAATTTTTGTTCTCTCCCTCTCTTGTTCCTTACCACGACCGGCAAAACAAACCCACACCCAAATCTGATTAATTTCCGACATGCAATATAATCCGTTTACAAAATATTAATCCTTGTATCGAGACCGACACATCCCACTAAGAAAATCCCACATGCAATGAGTATTTTGAAAGTTAGAAATTTGGTCAAGTTTTGTGATTTTGACCTCAAGAGGGTGTTTAGTGTTGTTAGATTAGTGTTATTAGCAAGTGGTTTGCTTGAAAATGGTTTTGGTTTGCTTGTTTGTGCTTGCGTCCAATTTTGAACCAAAGGGGGAAACCAAAATCGATTTTTGTTATAGCATTGTGAGTATTCTAGTTATGTTCTAGTGTGGTTAATTTGATGTTATTGCATGTTATATGTTATATGCTATAGGATTCAAGTGCGAAAAGTATTGAAAGTATATTTGGTCATTGATTGAAGATTGATGGTCTTAGTATATGTAAATAGGCTAGTTAAACATGTTTTGATAGTTGGTTTAAGTCAAAAATGTCATTTTAATAGGTTTTGAGTTGACTAAGTTTGACCAAAAAGTTTGACCGCCTCATAGCGCGTCGAGAAAACTTTGAAAATTATTTTTGATAATGGAAAGTGATAGAGTTCGCCTTTAGCTTTGTTTCGCTAGATGGATCGTCAAGTAACTCTTAATAACGAACGTTTTACGGCCAAGTCAAGTTTGGTAATTTTTGGTCTGAAAAGTTCAACTATGAAAGTTTGACTTTGAAAGTCAAACTTGCGTATGTATTATACTTTGTAAATAGATTATAAGAGCAATGGATTTGTAATGTTAGTTTAAATAATGATGAAATACAAGTTCGGATATATTATCCTTACTTGCGGGAACTTTCTAAAATATAGAAAACTTATGGTTAAACGTTTGCTGATATTGTATTTGTGCCGGTCAACTTAAAATGTTTTGCGTCACACTTGGAGATTATAGTATATGATAGTATATATGTAATAGTGATATATATAGATGCAAGTATGCGTTATATGAATTATTTTACTTTTAGTCATGTACCGCTATATATGTATTATATAGGTCGCGGTTGAGACGTGAAGTTTTTCGCGCTTCTTGTTGCATTGATGAATTGGATCTTTCACTTAAGGTGAGTTCCATAGCCTCGCATTTAAATCTTTTGATTGTTTTATAACCGCTGGAGGGGGGACCATTTGTTTTATAAAATCAAACACATAAGATTTTATGGTATGCTGGACCCGATTATCAGAATGTTTCCGCATAAGTAGCTATTGTCGAAGTCCCTTATTTCATGAACCGTTAATTGCCTTACGAGGTGAGCGCTAATGCATTAAATAGATCTATTGGGTTTGACAACCCTGTTCGGGGTTTGAATCCCTGTGACCACCCTGTCAAATAGACATTTTGTATTTAGAAAGTAGTAGGTATATGACAATAATACCTTGTTTTGGGGCACATTAACATATGAAATGCCATATGTACTATTAACGTTCGGTGTCATGAGCTTATTAAGTAAAAGAAAAGAAGTTGCTATACATTGCATTCGTTGCTTTGTTTTCCCGACAATTAATTATGTGTTCAAAGATTATTGCTTATCAATTATTTTAAACTCTATTAATTCCACTCAACATTATTGTTGACGTTTTAAACATGTTTTATCCCAGGTAACCAAGGATGAAGGCAACGATGGCGTGGAGGTGTCGTGCGTGTGATGGAATTCGGAAAGACTACTTGTGTGTTCCGGTCTTTCAAAAACAATGTCTTAAGTTGTTCTAAAACAATGTCTTTATTTTGAAACAATAGTTTTTCAAATGTTGTAATGGTTGTGGTTGCGATTCTATGGGGACCTAACGCGTTTTAACTCTGATTAATAATGGAACACATGTTTGTTAAACGTCTCATTTGGGTCGTTTTCTATTATCTTGGTAAATGGTGCTATTTAGTAACGCCCAATTGCTAAATTCCACTGCGCAATCCAATGTATGTTGGGTGGGAGTTACAGAGTGGTACCAGAGCCTTTGGTTATAGAGAACTAGGTTGTTTTCAAAACTTGGACTATAATCGTTTTTTATACCAGAGTGGTATCAAGAGCCTAAGGTTATAGAGAACTAGGTCGAGTCTTTTTGAAAACCTAAACTATAACGCTTCTACATGCACGCCGAGACTTCTCGTTGCCATTGGTTACATGTGTTAGGTTTATTGATTTGATGATTACAAAACTACATATGCTTAAATGAAGACGAATGAAATAACAAGGGCTTAATATGACACTTTGGTATTCTACATATGGAAGAATTAAAAGCTGGAAGATTTCCATGAAAATATGCATTGAAAAGTCAAAGAATATCAAAGATAAAGGAAGGTTTTAATTAGTTTTAATTAGCTTCCTAATACAATTAATTAGCTTCCTTTATAAGCCTTAATATCCCTCTATATAAAGGGTATTAGGCGTGTAGGTTTAAGCATCCAAAAAATATAGAACTCTCCCAATGAGAGTCTAGAAAAACGTGTGTGTGTGTACACGTTTAGTTAATAGTTTATTAGTTAGTAGCTCTAAGTTATAGAATTGGGGCAAGGTGGAAACGTATAGAATGAAAAACCTTGTTTGATAATATATTGTTCTTTATATTCCGGTGCATATTTATATTATCTGTAAAACGATCCTAGATGGCCTTAAACGATCTTCACAATTGGTATCAGAGCCATGTGGCTCGTGATATCTAAGATCTACAAGGTTTTTGGTATTGTGTTCTTGATGAAAAAGAAGTAACCAATCTCTGTTTGGTGTATTGGTGATTTGGGTGAAGTTAGGGTTTTTACGACACTAAAAAGTGTCATCTTTATACTTAAAAAAAGGCGACTATGATTATTTTTTGTGCAAGTTGTGTTGGTGAAAACTAGGGTTTTTCATTAAACCCTAATTTGGTCATGAAGATTGATTCGTCCTTGGTTTTAAGAAGTAGCAGGTACGATTGGTTTGTGGTCCGAGCAGGTAAGGCTTTGGTTTAAGGTATAAAGTCACAGCAGGTGTTGATAAGACGAAGGTGTTAATAACATGTTTGATTGTATGTTGCTGGTTGGGTTGTGTTCAACAGTAGTACGCCATGATATGTTAATGTTGTTCGTTGTATTTATAGTGCTGCATGTACAATAGTATTAGTACTGCTTCGCTATTAGGTACTACTGCTGCTGTGCTCATGTGATGAAACTGGAGTTAATGTATTCGTGAAGATTAGTACTGCTATTGGAAACTAAGGTAACTAAAAGTTTCTACTGCTAGTTGATACTTTATACTGCCAAAAGAAAAGATAATGTTGCTCGCGCTTGTTAATACTGTTAGTTTATTTTTAGTACTGCTAAGGTTAGCAGTTAATAATGTCAACTATTTGTTAATACTGCCCGTTCATGTTAATACTGCTGGTTAATGACTTCATGCTGTTATTGAGCCAAAAGGAAGGATTACTTGTGCCTGCTAACGAATATGTATAAAATCTTATTGGATGCTTGGGATCAACAAGGTAAAAGCAGTACGTTTGCATTTGTGAAAAAGAAGCAGCTTCATGATTGTTTTTGAAAAAAAAATATGGTTAGTACTGCTGGTTTGTGATTAGTACTGCCAAGAGTTAAAGCTGCTTATACACTTAATACTGCTACTTGGTTATTAGTACTGCTAGATTTGGAAAAGCTGTTACTACTGTTCTTTTGGTTGTGGCTTATTAAGTTTGTACTGCTAGCATTAAAAAGTAGTTTGGTTAATATTGCTTGGGCTTTATGGATTTAATACTGATTGCTTTATCAGATATCAGATAGTTCTTGGATTTGGATCTCGGATAGAACTGTTCATTCTCAACAGTTTATTCTTATTGATTTTATGGCTCGTTTTGGAGATTTATTAAAACAGTGATTACAAAGACGATTGATTATCACCTATTTGATGTTGTAGTTGAGTTTCACAGATGCGTGTTCTTATCATATCTTAAAGTGGGTGTTACACTTTAAAGATAACTTGTTCGTTTTATATGGTGTTGACAAAGACTTGAAGAATCTAGCAATGTGTGATTTTTCTTATGATGCTCAATGCTCACATTCACTATCACTTAAAGGAGTTACGTTATTGTGCTCAGTGTCTCATTTTATAGGATAAATGAGGATTTTACTTATTGTATATGCGGAATTAAAACAATAGTTTTAAGAAGAATAATGAAAACTAAACTTTGATTTGTCTATTAATCTGCTAAAGTGATTACAGGATTACTATACTATGAGATATGATTGTATAAGAGAGTTTGGTTCTTTTCTTTCTCTCTCTAATGCGTTAGGGTTAGGGTTCCTTTTATAGACCAAGGAAAAACCTCTAGAACAAATTACAAAATGGCATAAACAGATAATAACTATCTTTTCTAACGATATCTTCCATACAGATATCTCTTAACGCGTACTATATTTTTATACTAACACGGTAACTAAACAGTACTAACAGTACTAAACCACTTTGTCACTGGTATCTTTTAGTACTAACGAATAACTATTGGTACTAAGTATTCTCGAGCAGTACTAACACTCTTTGTACTGTCCAAGTAACTAACTATAACTATTGGTTTACTAAGTATATACCTACACGGTACTAAGTAGGATAATGAATAATGTCCCAAAAGTCCTCCCTAAACATGATTGTTGAACTCTTTTTAACTTCATGTTTCTTCGGGTTACTCTTCTTAAGGTCCTTTGTGCGGATGTATCCAAACACTCTAACACATCTTGATCTGATCTTTAAACACTATCCATCTGCATCAGCAACTTTGTCTTTTCAGCAACATCCTTTCAGCAACAATCCAACTAAGTTGGCTTTGTAGTTTTTGGCAAACTACCAGCCATCAATGGATTTGATGTTCCTTTACCAGTAGCCGTTTGCTCTGGGATAGATTAACTCCTTTAATTTGGAAAAAATACGAAATGAGTTAATTAACCATACAGTTTTTTGGTAAACTGGCAACCATCAACTGGTGGGGGGGGTAATTGGATTTGTTTTTACAATACGTCCAGTTGCTTTGCGACTAGCCAATGTCTCATTGTCATCACATGGTGCATTGATAAACCATATAAGTTTTTAGCTCAAAACGTATCAGCTTATACAACAGATGTTGTAGTAGTCTTTACCAAAGAATGTTTGATCTTGGACTAGCGCACGCAAAATCCTCACATGAAGCAAGGTGAGTTTGAAAACCCTACAATTTTTGTAATAGTCATAACCCCAAAACAGATTGAGAAGTCTTTACCATAGCGTTTGCTCATGGACTAGCCTTGTTTTTTGCCTGTTAGGCATGGTGTAACTGATGAATATTTGTTGTGTGGTGGTTAGCCAACACTTAAACCATTATAATTCACACTTTACATCGCCATCAAATTTTCATCAATCTGTTGACTTAATAAATCTTATCAAATCAAAGGGCATATTATCTTTTTCTTTCCACTTCTTATCCCAGATCAAGCTTCTTTGCATTAAATCCATGGACGGTAGGATATCCCCACCCGCTTTCAAGCTAACATATGGAATGTCTGTCCATCTTCAAATTCTAGTATGCAAACTACCACAAGCTTCTATACAATCTCCAGTGACAATCTTCTAATCCTGTGATTACTCCAGAAATCACTTTGTCAATTCTTCAGTTGAGGATTCCATATTATCTGCAAAATTCTACCAAAGAATCTACTCAATCCCTTCTAGGCTGAGTGGTATATCTGCATAAGGATAACTCAATCAACTTGTTGTAAATTTCTGGTAGCCTGCTCCATCATCAAGTTTTATAAGTGATACAAAATCTTGCTATCAAAATATATGATGTACTTCATGAGATAGTTGAATTGCTCGAACGTTCACATTGGTCTCATGGTATATAACAAGATAGTCCCCTATCTGGTGATGTACCTTGTTCACCATCAGCATAATGATTTTTCTCCGCCTTAGCTCACTTATCTAGGTACCTTCAAATGTAACAAATTCTTTAGCATTTTTCTATGCGCGCTCTCGCACATAACTGTCAACATTATGATTTTTTCTTGGCTTTTTCCTTGCAATCATTTTGATATGACCCCCTTTTTCTCTTTTTTGTACCCTGCTCTATCACTTCAACCTTAGCAGGTACCTTTTATGTGTCTTCACTTTCCGTTAATCTATTCTGTCAATGTCTTTTACTCCTCTTCATCATCTCCTTAATCCTTCTTTCATCCTCTAGTGGGACCAAACAGCAGTGCTCAACTGTCATCAAACCACCTCTTCACTTTCTCATACAAAGCTTGTATTTCTTCAAAAGTCTTGCTCTTTAAGTCTGAGTGTTTCTTGTTTCCAACATGCTTCAGGTAAGTCATCATTTGATTCCTAAGCTGAGTTCTTGTTGGAGGTTTGTTTCTGATTGCAATAGCTCTTTGTTCTACAAGAAACCTTCTTTGAGTTGCAATTATATCATGAAGGAACTTTGCTCTTTCTTCTACAGTGAACTGCTCTCTCTCTTCATCTTAAAGTCTTAGAGCTAAAAGTCTATCAGCTTCAATTCTTGCTTGAATGAAGTCATATTCATCTGAAAGGGCAGTCTTTGTAGCTTCTTCCGCAGCTAATCTTTTCCTTTCTTCTTTTGTTTCCCAATCCTCTTGCAACTTTCTAGCCATCTCTTCATCCCTAGCAAGTTGCTTAAACTTCTTTTCAGCTTCAAGAATACCTCAGATTCAGTTTCAGACTCATCTTCCTCTTCAATTTTCTTTTTCCCTTTATATTTGGATCAATCTTTAGAAGAGGCTTTAATGTCAATAATGATCTGGTTGAAGTAGGTCTTTGTCTCTCAGTCTCTTCAACATCCTTAAGCTCTACTCCTTTCTCTTTTCCTCTTGAAACTGCTTTGGCTTGACTCATGTTGAGAAGAACTTGAGCAATGGTTTCATCATCTCTAAACATTGTAGGAGTAGTTGTTGGAGTGGTTGGAGTAGCCCTTCTTCCTTCAGTTTAATCAACAGTACCTTCATCTGTACTAACAATACTATCTTTTTCCTTGTCGGTACTAACTTTGGGTCTGTCAGTACTAACATTTGGTCTGTCAGTACTAACCTTTTGTTGAGCAGTACTAAGTACATCTTCAGTACTAACTTCATCATTAACAGTCTCCTTCTCTTCATTCACTACCTCTCTTGTCCTCCCCACATCTTGAGCATCTTCAGTCTCCATATAATCCAATGTATCTTCAGGGAGCTCATCAAATAATGGATCTTTATGGACTAAAGGTTCAGCTTTGGCAGATTTCCTCCCCTGTTTGGATACAGACTCCTTTTACATCCAGGTTAACTTTAAGGATTTCTTTCCTGCCAATCTTTGCTTCAAGGATACACTCTTCATCCAAGCTATGTGGTGTGTAATAACATGTTTGGCTTTCTTCTTGAGCTTCTTGATCTGTGCCTTCAAGTGTTTAATTTCCTTGGCTTGATCGGTAACCTGTGTACACAAAGAGATACAAAGATCATAGACACTTTAGAGTGTCATGCCACCCTCATTCCCTAAAACGGATCTATCACTGGATGACTGACCTCCTTGATTCCCACCAGAAACCTCTGGAATGGAATCAGGAATATGAGTAGGAGGTAAAGGTCTAGGTGATGGGTCAGACTGAGGCTCAATAATGGCTTTACTTGGGTGAGGAGGAGAGGGTGTAGGTTATGGATTAGATGGTCTTTATGAAGTAGCACCCTCATCCTCAGTTGATTGTACCAACATAGAAGCAAATAAAGGTGTGACTTTCCCTGAAAAATGTTTACCCTTTTTAACCATAAAGGAGAAAACTTTACTTGTCAAAGCATTTACAGGAAAATGATCTAGAAGCATAGACTGCAAACATAATATCAGGCCTAGAAGCAGTCAAGTACATTAAAGAACCAATCATGGATCTATAAAGATGTACATCCACATCACTAGCTTCCTCATCCTTGACTAAAGGCTTCTGGGTCTCAATTGGTGTACTAGCAGTCTTAACACTGACAAAATCAAACTTCTTCAGGATTTCTGCAACATACTTATCCTGACTTATAAAGATACCATCTTCTTTCTGTTTGACTTGTAATCCAAGAAAGAAGGTGAGCTCTCCCATAGAACTCATCTGAAATCTACTCTTCATTAATGCCTTAAATTCATCACACCAAGATTTCTTTGTAGAACCAAATATGATATCATCCACATAAACTTGTACTAATATGATATCATGTTTGTCCTTCTTAATGAAAAGAGTCTTGTCAATAGTTCCTCTTCTGTATCCATTCTTCAACAAGAAAGTAGATAAAGTAGCATACCAGGCTCTGGGAGCTTGGTGTAAACCATAGAGAGCTTTCACTACTTTGTAGACCTTCTTAGGATATTTAGGATCTATAAAACCTGGTGGTTGAGACACATAGACCTCCTCATCAATTTTTCCATAAAGGAAAGCACTTTTCACATCCATTTGATAGACTATGAATCCCATGTAAGAGGCAAAGGCTAAAAAGATCCTAATGGCTTCAATTCTGGCCACAGGAGCAAAAACCTCATCATAATCTATCCCTTCCTCTTGCCTATGTCCTTGAGCAACTAACCTTGCCTTATTCCTAACCACAACTCCTCTCTCATCCTTCTTATTTCTATAAACCCATTTTGTTCCAATTGCCTTCTTCCCATAAGGCAAATCTACAAGAATCCAAACTTTCTGAATCTTGAACTGCAGCAATTCATCCTGCATAGCATCAACCCAACTTTCATCTTCAAGTGCTTCAGAGATTTTCTTGGGTTCATTTTGAGACAAGAAACAAGCAAATAAACAATGCTGGAAGTCCTTATGATTATTTCTCCTTTGTTTTTGAATGTAACTTACAAAAGCATGGGCTCCAGAACTTTTAGTCACTTTACTTCTTGTTTGAACTGCTGATTGTGGATCTCCAAGAATTAGAGTTGAAGGATGAATAGAGTTAATCCTTGATGTGGGAATAGGACTGACATTCACAACAGTTTCTAAATTTGTGAAGTCAGCCACTGCACCCTCATCATCATAAGATGAATTTGTAAAAATACCATCAGTAGGATTTTTATAAATGTCCTCAAGTGCAGGTATTTCTGAGTCATCTTGGTCAGGATTGGTTGGATCAGAGAAGGATAGTCCATCATAAGGACTGACAGTACTAACTGGTGTGCTAGCAGTATTAACTATGTTAGTACTGCTAGTTTTAGCAGCTCCTGCTTGTAAAAGCAAATCCTCAGTTTCTTGGGCAAACTCCTTCCTGAGAGCTTCAGCTGCATCATTAGCATCCTGTTCTTGCCTCTTAAGTCTTTCAAGTTCATCCAAAAAGACTTGATCCTCCTTATCTACTGGCTTCTCATCTGTCTTTAAATCAGGATGTTTGTTAGGTGCTTCACCTGCATCCTTTGTTGTTGATCTCTTGACTGTTGAAGAATAAGAAGACCATATAGGCAGTACAAAGTAGTCCTGAGCAGATTCATCTTCTTTTTCAGAATCACCTGCATCAATATTATCTTTTGTACCTGCATTGTGATTAGCTTCTTGTGGACCTGCATGTTTGTTAGCTTGATTCTCTGATCTCACAGGTTGATAATTCATTGAATCAGTTAAATAATCAAGATCAAACAGCCAAGTTGGTCCTTTCCCTACAAAATTTGGTTTATTCTCTAAAAAGGTTATGTGCAGGTTTTCTTTAACTCTCTTAGTTTCTAAATTGTATACCCTAAAAGCCTTGCTTTGTAGAGAATACCCAACTAAAAACCCTTCATCTGATTTCCCATCAAACTTGCCCAGGTGGTCAATAGTATTCAAGATGGTCACATGGCACCCAAAAGGTCTTATATAACTTATAATTGGTATTTTACCAGTTATAAGTTCATAAGGTGTCTTATTATGAGGCTTGGTCACTAATACCCTATTAAGAACATAACAAGCAGTACTAACTGCTTCAGCCCAAAAAGTGTTAGGTAAAAATGAATCTGCTAGCATTGTCCTAGCAGCCTCAATAAGGGTCATGTTCTTTCTTTCAGCAACTCCATTTTGTTGTGGAGTTCTGGCATTACTGTATTCCCTCTTGATCCCTTTTGAGCCACAGAATTCAATAACATCCTTGTTCTTGAATTCTGTACCATTATCACATCTAATAGTTTTAACTTTTTGATTCAATTGGTTCTCAATTTGTCTTATAAAGTCCTTAAGGATTCCACTAGTTTCATCCTTAGTTCTTAAGAAAAACACCCAACTAAACCTGCTAAAATCATCAGTGATAACCAGGCAATAAGTCTTATGGTTTAAGCTCCTTATAGATGTAGGTCCAAACAAATCCATATGAAGAAGTTGTAAGGAGTGACTAATAGAGCTCACTGATTTGGCCTTACAGGAGGCCTTGTGTTGCTTTCCTTTCTGACAAGCAACACAAGTGTGGTCATTTTGAAAAATCTTTGAAGGTAAACCTCTTACAAGATTTCCCTTCACAAGTTTGTTTAAGTTTTTAAAGTTAACATGACCCAACCTCTTATGCCATTTGTTAGATTCATCAATTGTGGCCTTTGCAATTAAACAAGCTAAACCTCCTGAAGGAACAATGTTCTCTAAATTGAAACTGTACATATTGTTTTGTCTGGGGATTTTAAGTAAGACTTGATTTGCATCAGGTAACTTAAATTCAGGAGACAAAACAAGACATTCAGAGTCAGTAAAAAGAACCTTGTTCTTCTTGTCACACATTTGTGACACAGAAAAGAGATTGAAATGCTGAAGTTCTTTCACAAAGCACACATCCTCAAAATCTAACTTTCCTGTTTTTATTTTACCTTTACCAGTTATGTAACCTTTACTTCCTCCAAAAGCAACAGGGCCACCATTAAAGTCTTGATATTCAGCAAGGTAGGCCTTGTTTCCAGTCATGTGCCTGGAACATCCACTATCAACTATTCCTTTGTTCTGTAAAGCTCTATGTGGATAATCCTGCACATCAAATAAAAGAGATTAGATTCTCTTAGGGACCCAAGCCTGTGTGGGCTTGAGTCTGCCTAGTGGATCTTTGAAAGTGAAACAATTTCTTAGACTGGATCCACCATTGTATTTGGAGACTTTGTGCCAGTTGTGTCTTTGTGGTCTCCAATTACAACCTGCTGAGGGCTTAACAGCAGTTTCCCTTTTTCCCCCAACAGCACTAACTGCATTTACCTTAGCAGTATTAACCTTTTGCTTTGAAAAATTTGTTCTAAGTGTTGTTGTCTTATTAAAAGGCCTAGAAAATGGTGAATAAGTTTTATGAAAAACAGTTGTTGGTCTAACTTTATTCACACTAGGCTTAACAGTATTAACTTTCATAGCAACACTAGTTAGTACTGCCTGTCTGTTAAAACTATGCCTAGCAGTACTAACTTTCTTAGTACCGCTAGCTCTAGCAGTATTAACTGGAATTTTGCCAGTTCTAGTTAGTACTGCTGTAGGAACAAATTGGTTTTGTTTATTCACTCTTTGCAGATTGTTCCATAATGGCCTTATCTCCTTTTGACTAGAATTTCTGTTCAACCTATCGTTTAACTCAGCTTGTTTAGCCATCCTCTTCTCATGGAAATCACAATCTCTGATTAGATGATTAAGACTCCCACATACAAAACATGCTCTTGCAGTAAACCCATACCCTAACTTTTTCTTGTCAACTTTAGGATTTTTACTATGTGTGAAATGATTCTTAATAGTTTCCCTAGGAGATTTTACTTGCTGGTTAGCAAAACTAGGTGTTTCCTGTTCTTTTGTAGGTATAGACACATACTTATCTTCACTATCTGATTCATACTCCTTAATGATAGGAGCATCAGACTAGACCTTAGGTTGACATGCTACATTAGTTTCATTAACAACTGGTTTAGACACTAATTCAGGTGTCTCAGTACTAATGTTAGATTCACAGGTATCAAATTCACTGGTTTGGGTTTCAGATTCACTAGGTTGAGTCTGTTTTGGACCATATGTAAATTATGAGTAATTTATTTCTACATCAGGTCCAGATGGCATGTAATTCCCTGTCATGGGTGGGGGTACAGCATGCATTCCTCGTGCTGTAACAAACCTATCATACAAAGGTTGTTTTTCTAACTCACTCTCCTTATTCATAAAAACACTTTGTAAAACTTCATTTTTATAGCTCAAAATACCATCATATCTGTGATCCCCATACCCAACCCCAAATTTATCATTTGCACTCATTTGGGTATTAAATAGTTTACCAAGATTTTTAGAAGAGTTATGCCATTTTTCTACTTTAGCTTTTAAATCTTCTTTTTCTTTTTGAGCTTCTACCAACAATTTCTTATGGTTTGTTAGAACATCTGTTTTATCATCTAAATCTATCTTCATAAATTTATCTTTTGTTCATACCACAGTTGTCCTTGTTGATGAGCAACTAATTGTGCTTCAACTTTCTTTAGACCTTGAGTATATGCCTTTATTTCTATGCTTGCATCACTAAGTTGTTCTCTCTGAGTGTCATACATTTTTTTAAGCTTAGCATAAGACTATTTACACTCATTTAAACAGGAAATTATCTTTGTGTCTGACCCTGAGCTGTTGCAAGCCATCAAAGCATAATCTTCTTCTTCTTCTGAGTGACTAGTCCAATCTACACATTCTCCATCAATGGTCACCAATGCTTTAGAGTCTTCCTGCTTACCAGATCTTCTCCCATCCTTATTTCCAGAGTTCCAAGCATCTCTTCTCCCTACATCATCTTGATTTCCCTTGGTTCTACACTCTCTAGCAAAATGGCCTGTCTGGTGGCATTGTACGCCATGTCGACTTTGGTTTATCAAAACATATTGGTTCATTATATGCATCTTATTGTAGCTTTCTACCAGTCTTTTTGTTAGACTTCTTCCTTTTCATCGAAATATGGGCACGGCCATTCTTGTCCATGTCTTCTAAGTCATTTCTTTCAAGCTGTTCCATAGTCTCATGATCCAGTGAGTTGGCAACTTGATTTGTTTAGCATGAAAGGATTATGATGAGTTTGTTCACACTGTGAGTTTTGTACCAATAAGATTAGAAAACACTATAAAGCGGTTAGATAAATCATAGTACTGTGGTGTTCTCAGTGAAAAATGATACATTTTGTGTGCTAGTGGATAGAATCCGGTAGGGCCTTCTTACTTCATTAATAAAGACTTGAGATTATTATAACATATAATCAATGATGAGACTGTTACTCCTGGTTGGTCCTCATATGTAAGGAAACTTGAGGACTAGGCAGAAGGTAGGATCAATGATTTTATGATTTACCATCCTTTGTGGATTACAACTGATCCATGTTCTCTAATTGAATCGAAGAATTTGCAAACCTGTCATAAGCCTTTATGGAAGAACCTTCTGTGTTTGATACATAGAATTCTTCAATATGTTGATTTTAAGTTATAGTTATACTTCTGCTTCTTCTTTAATTTGTCATTTTCACATAATTCGGTTTTGATTGATACACATCTCTTTTGCATCAGTCTTATTAGGATATAGTTAGCATTGAGGTTCTTATAGTAGAGCCATAAGGCAAAGTGGTCTAGCTCTTGCTTTATATTTATCTGGCTTAAATTTCTTATGCAGTTCTTCGGCGAGGCCAGAACCATGGATTAATGATTCCTTTGTGTATCTATGGTGATGATACATGACCTTTTCCATTTTGTATAACCTCGCCAGTTGTATGGGCTAAATATGTTCCATTTTCTAGGCCCATATATACATATTCTCCCTTTTTTAAGACATAGGAAGTTTAATGGTAGAAACTGTGGGGGACTGCGAGTTTGTTGTGTTGGTGTTTGTGATGATGATTGGTGGAGGTGGTGGTATGGTGGTTGGAATTTCATCTTGAGATCCAGCCATATTTAGTTTTGTAGTTTGGAGATGTTTAACTGGTTTGTTTGTTCTTCTTACTCAGGTTTCTCACAGGCTCTGATACTACTTGTGAGTCCCTAACTGAACAGATCTTTTGCAGCTCTACTATGGGTGATAGCCAATTGTATAATACAGTATAACTATATAGAAAACACTGACTAATGAATACTATGTAGCCTCAATGCGGAATCTAAAACTCAAGTTACTAAGTAAGAACAATGACAACCTAAATATTGATTTTATTAATCTGCTCTTGAGTGATTATGATTACTTTCATGAGATATGATTGTCATGAGAAGTATTATATCGAACTCTTCTGTTTAACGTGCCTGAGAGATCCTTTTATTAAAAACAAGGATAAAACAATAACAGCTTACAAAACGGTTAGATAACACATAGCTTTTCTAGAATATATCATACATATCTTCTTAAGCGGGGTACTAACTAATTTTACTATCAGTACTAACTAATATGATGAGTACTTAACACTTTGTTACTGTCAGTACTATCTTTAAATATATCTGTACTAACTATTATTACTAGCTGATTTCTCAGTTTAGGAAACATAATTCAATTTAAGAGATTGCGACAAAAGCAATCTATTGATATCATGATGGAGTGTCATAAATAAACTCACTTCGGGGAGATTGTTAGCCTACATAAATATTGATGTTCGACAAGAAGTTCGTTTCATTATGAATATTAGGTCTCAGCCATTCATTTTGTAACGTTATAATAGGCTAGAATGAACTGGGGCTTGTTTTAGTAAAGCTAATATGTAAGTGTTGAGGTCTAAGCCCAAACAATCCTGATTTTGAGCCCGGTCAGCGTAGTGTCATTAGCATACTACGTCCAAGTGTAGTGTATGGGTATTTAAACCCTGTTCACCAGAAAAGGGTGTGGTTGTTTATTATCTTTCATGCTAATATTACTTCCATCCATTTTTCTTCTCTCTGTTCTCTCATCTAATCTTCTCTCTCTTTTATGTTTAATTCATGTGGTAAGAAATGAAGTGTAAGTTGACTTAGGGTTACCGACAAATGACGGACTATTTTGGCGACGATGAGTTTCTTCCTAAATAACCGGAAGAGAATTTTAGGCGAAGGTATCGTGAGCTCTGCACTTTTTAATAAAATAGTCAACGATATCTTAAGTTATGATGTTCAGCCTCTTCCCGAGTACTTTAATGTTTTAGACAACGTTACGATGTTGTCGGTCGTTTAAATATTGGTCCTATTTTTAAGTGCACATCCGCCATACGTCAACTGGCGTATGGCACTGCACCTGATGCATTTAACGAGTACTTTTGCTTAACGTTGTTCACGACAATGTTTAGAGAACTTTACTAAATGCATACATATTTTATACGTTGAAAAGTTTTTAAGAAGGCCAACTGCAACTGATATTCAAAAAACATATGAATTGCACGAAGAAAAACATGGACTCCCGGGAATGCTCGGGAGTATCGATTGTATGCATTGGGATTGGAAAAACTGCCCAAAGTCGTTACATGGGCAGTTCAAAAGGAGTACTAATAAATACCCAACTCTTATGTTAGAAGCTGTTGCTGATCAAAAATTGTGGATTTGGCATGCATATTTTGGGGTTCCTGGGGCGAATAATGATTTAAATGTGTTATATGGTTCCCCATTATTTGATGATGAAATTGCTGATATAGCTCCAGAGTGTCCGTTTGTTGTAAACGGGCATACATATAGGAAAGGTTACTATTTAGCCGACGGTATTTATCCAGCATGGTCTACGTTTGTCAAAACGTTTTCTGTTGCAAGGGATGAAAAAACCTTGAAGTTTAAGAGAGTTCAAGAAGCTGCAAGAAAAGATATTGAACGGGCATTCGGAGTCCTACAAGGTCGTTGGGGTATTATACGACAACCCGCGCGTGCAATGCAAATCAACACCCTCAAGAGAATCATGTATTGTTGTATAATTTTACATAACATGATATTGGAAGACGAGGGATTTGAAGTTAACTTGAGAGATGTGTTCGTGAATCCAGCACCGAACATTGTTAGAGACTGGGTCGAAAGATGTGACTTACATGTTAGGAAGACAAAAGAACTACGCGATAGGAAAACACACACCGATCTTCGACAAGACCTTATGGAGCATCTATGGAATAATGATGATGAGTAGTTTGTGTTTTTATTTATGTAATGTTTAAGTTTTATGTAATGTTTAAGTTTTAATGTATTTTTTTTAATGTAATGTTTTTAATTTCAATGAATTTTATTTTTAGTTATATAAATAAGTGTATTTTAAATAAATATGAAAATAATAATAATAATAAAATAATGCTATGGCACCAGAATTCTGGTGCCAAACCAATGCCACTGAATTCTGATGCCATAGCATTTCTGGTGCCAAATTCCTTTTTACTGACGTGACACCATTTTTTGAGTTTGACACCACCATTCCGAGTGCTCTTAGTCGTAAAACATATCATGAATCTGTTGGTCAAAGTCAAAAGGGTTGACTAATTATTTGTTAAACATTGGAACTACAGCACGTGGCATACTAACCCTAGACAGCCAACCTCATAGCGATAATAGAAAGATTTTTCTGTATTTGTGCTTTTAACACATGTTTGGAACACTAGTTAGAAAATTCTCTAATAAAAAATTTCCATTATTTAAAATTTAACTTCTAAAGGATAATACTCGTCATAATTCAATAGAGCAAAAAATAACAATGGTTTGTTTATTTATCATTTGAAAGCCTTATGGTTTTTTTTTTGAAAGCCTTATGATTTTAACATAACAACAGAAAATTATACTCCGGTATGATTTCTGCATGAAAATCTTTTTAATTTGAATTTGTTACAACTATATACACAAATTTTAGATTCTTTGCGACATTGGTTCATCGGGCAGCTTGATCGCTTTAATGACTTTTGTTTTGTGTTTTAAAGTCAAGGCAATCGCATTCGTAGCTAATGTTTATGTTTGAATTGTAATCAGTTCGACAAAAGTCGTACGCAAGCTACACTACAAAGAATATCGAAAATTCAAGGAACTACACATATAAGGCTTAGCTACCGGCCCATTGACAAAATGAAAAATAAACCTAGCACAACTCAGTTCTAAGTCCACGATTACCATTAAACCATAAACTAGAAGATACAAAGAAAAAAGATACAATAGAGAGGTAAATGGGTATTGTTATTTAGAATCCAATCATTTAACATAAACCCTTTAACATGAAAACCCCAAGTGAAATAAATGGATCCTAAATAACATTACCCCTTACAACTAGGAAAAACATAAACTCCTACTAACTCTAAAATAGTTTTTACTTTTATCATTTTAACTCTTTTTTGTTTTCTTGAGGTTCTCACGTACGATGTCAAGCAAAACGTCGCTCTTGCATTTAGGGCACTTAGGGTAGTCCTCGGATAGCATGATATACATGAGACATCGAGGACACCCAACCAACATCATAGACGTGGCCTCTGGACTCGTTGAGAACTGGAGGCCAGTCTCATCCTGAACAAGCTCGGAAGACACACAAGAGCTTGCAGGAGACAACAACATGTTTGATTGGTTTGGTAATTGTGTCATCGGTCCACGAGCTCTTGGTGGCGAAAGGTTCAACTTCAAATCAAGCTTCGGACTACCACCACCGTTTCTTCGGCTCATCTTTGTCGAATTTTGCTCAAAATCTTCTACAAGCCAATTTCCTGCATCAAAACATAATATAGTCAATTTTGATAAATTCATGTTACTATAAACATAAGATTTGATCATATGATATGTACATATGCTTACCTTTAGTTTAGCAAACCGGATGGAGACAGAGAAATTAAGATTGGTAGAGGTGGGATGTGGTTGATGGTTTGGAGCCTCAAAGCATCATTTATATACAGGATATCAAGTAAAGAACTAAATGCACACATAACACATATATTTATTTCATTTCAACCATTTTTTTTCATTTATTTCGTCATTAAAAAAAATTATACAAATACACATTCAAGATGAACCCCTTCATTCATTGCTTAGTCATTATCATTCATAACACAACCACAATATACACAAATTTATCCAAGTTTTCAAAGTATAATTAATGTTTAATATAATAAATTCATATGCAACAATTTAAAGTCCTTCCCCATATGATTAAGATATTATATAATTACAATTTCATTATCTTTTCTAGTGTCAGTCTATGATTATTTACTCAACTGGAATCATATTTCGTGGATATCATAACAATCTCATTGGTTGATTTGTTTTAAACTTGTTTAAGTTAAATGGACCATATCATAAATCTTCCAATTGTTAAAGAAGAACACAAAAAAAATTGAAAACTCTAAGCCTATATACATAAATGATAGTTAATATTATATTTATTGAAAAATTTAAGAAGGGTGAGGGTGGATTTGTTGGAAATTTACTTTGAAATTCAATAGCATTTAACATGCTTCATATTTATACATATAATAATAAATTGTGAGTAACATGCATGCCTAAGCACGTATATACTATCCTTACTAAAACTTGCATATTTGCACATATATACTCAAAACATGCTTAACTTGCATTATACATCATGCATTAAAAACTTGTGTTTTGAGTATATATGCAAATATTCAAGTTTTAGTGGGTATATATGCAATTCTCTCCAAAAAAAAGCAATTGCATATAGAATTATACTAGTCATGCAATGATCTTATAAATGTTCAAATGCTATATACACATTCCAAACTAGTCTAAGTTTTAGGGTGCACAAATACATAATTCGACATTAATTATATAAAATTAAATTTTCTAGACACACTAAGAATTTTTTTTTTTTGCAGTTCGGAATTGAAGAGCTACAATGAATTTAAGTTTTAAAATTACAAATAATACGATTTCAGTGCATGTTTATAAATCTTAAAAACAAAATTAATGATGGCTGTTGAAGCTTTATAAAGATAAACCTAATTAATCTATTACAGTAGTAAACAACATCAAAACCTAATTTTATTAATACATTAAAAGGATTTTTTAATTTAAACATGAAATTTACTTCTGAACATTTAGAGTTTTTATTGGGGGAGTTTACCATTATTAGTTAGGGCATTCATTATAGTTTTTTTTCTTCATTTTTTTAGGTTATTTGAGTTTTCGATTCGACATTATGATCCGACTAATCACAAGGCGACTACCCTTTTCGATAACACAGATGAACCTCTTGTGATTAATTTTATAAAGCTTTATAAATTTAGTATTTCATTCCATCAGTATTTTATAAACTTTTTGAGTTGCTAAACCTATTTTAACTATGACACAAATATTTAAAGCTGTATAATTATTTCACATAACACATGTATTAAATGTCTTATGATTATCAAGAGGTCTAAGATTAAATCTTTTTTGCATGCGGCATAAACATGAAATGAAACTTCATTATGATTGAAATGAAACATAAATATTTTCAAGTATTTTAAACTTATGTGTACACCTTTCATAGTAGATACTCTTCTTGCTAACTAATTGTTAGTTTAATTCATTAAAGGAATGTAATATAACATGACTTTAACAAAACTTTTGACAAACCATATAATTAATCCAACCTCAATTCAAGTCGTTTTCAACACCAGAAGTTATCATTAACCTAACATGTACAATACTGCGCTTAAGGTTGTTTATGACTCGAGTTTTGGTCGTTTCCTTCCTATATGTGTGGTGTTGTGAAATCTAGAACTAAAATTGGACATGTAACACCCTGAATTTATAATTTTTTGTGTAAGGTCAATCATGAAAACGACATGTTTGTTTATATAAGTTACCAACTTCATAGTGGATACTAGTCTTTTAGCCACAACATCGAAATAATATCTACGCGATGATAGCAGCTATGAGTTTGATTATACCTAACTAAGAACCAACATAATCATAATTCAATGTATTGCGTGTAATTGATATTGTTGGTTTTTCCTCTTTCTAACAATTATTAATACGACTTGGATGAAAAAAAAATCGAATATATCTCACAACATTGAAATGGTTTTCAAAGAGTCGAGGATGATCAACTAAAACTTTGACATTATAGGCTTTTAGCCTATAGAGTTTGTAGTTGTAAGCATTGTTAACCTAATCACCTTAGGCATTGCAACCAACTCCGTTGAACACATTTGGATAACTTTAGATATTCTACCACTTCAAGAGTAATTAATAGAAAAATATGGTTGTTCAAAAAAAAAATAGAAAATATGTTACTTGTTTATCCACGACATTTTGATCAGAACAAGTTTGGCAACGGTAGATATTCTACCCTTTCGTTTTATGTACACTTAGAACAATTTAGCAAATAACAAAAGTTTACAACATAAACCTAAACTTTCTTTACATTGCATGTACGATCACGAAAAGACCCATCGTCTCACATCTCGATTTTAAGTCACGAAGTGTATCTTCTATCAAAAAGTGTTTTTTGCTGTACACACAACCTTTATTAATATTGTTGTGCTTCTAGGCCAACAAATTCTTTCAATGCAAATTTTAGTGCTCTTGATAACAAAAGGTTTTGTAAAAGATCCTTTAACAATTTTGTGCAACACCCTATTGAAAATATTAGGTCCATCTTTATGTACAATACAACTATACACGACCACGTCTAAGGGATGAACTTAACTAGTGGTTTTTTTAGAGGTGACAAAATTAGACATATTGGTTATTTATGGGTCAAATTGGGTAATATTTATGAGGTTGTGAGTTTTGTTGGGTCTCCCCTGTGTATATTAGATGGGTCTATAGATGGATATTTGATATGACTTCCAGTTGTATAACAATTAATCAACAAGTCTATTAAGGTTAAAAAAACATGTAAACATTTTTGTCAATTATTTTATTTTTCACTCAAATAAAAAAATAGTGAAATTTCGATGGGTTAACCTGACCAAAGTTTCGCTTGACCCGAACCCGTTTAGTACAATTGTTGATCAAATTGACGTTTCTCAATCAGAATGTTGTGTGTGCAAATCAATTCCCAAATATAATGGTTCATATGCTCGTATAAACTATCTAACAATGTGAAGCATGTTCTTCAAAAGGTTTAAATCAGCGAGAAAATCCTCACCTCAAGCATCTCTTTGGGTGCTGACCCATCTCCAAATACCTAACACCATACAATGAGTACATGTTCTAATAACCTTTTAGTCAAAAGTTAGGATTGAACATGTGACTTTATTCTTCAAAAGCCCTCCAAAACCGGTTAACTAAATGTTTACGATGAGAGAGTGATACTATTGAAACAATGCCCCATAACACGTTAAGCAACAGAATATAACGGCCATATGCTCATTTGATTAAAAATTTACTTACACTTTTTATATGAACCTATATTAAAAGTTATGCAAATTATAAATCACATGTGTCACACCTTCAAATCGTAGCGGAAGATAACCGGGCATGACTTTCATAGTACAAAGTCAAAAGTTATATCGAACGACCTATAAATGATTTGTTTGAAAATATACGTTTGATTACGTCAAAATTTTATAACAAAAAGACAAGGTTTCAAGAGTTTACAACATAAATGAAAGAAGATTTTAGTACACAACAAACGTTAAAAGTAATGCAAGAAATCATCGAAATGATGAGACCGCAAAATGTGACTCTAGTATGATGCTCCAAGAGTTAATCTGTGAGAGTGCAACTAAGGACATGAGAATAACATGCTAAAACGAGTCAACATAAAGTTGGTGAGTTCATAGGTTTAACGTTAAGTAAATAGTAACGTGAACTAAAAGATTTAATGATTATAGTAACACATACAATATCATGAAAAGTATTAGTATTGCACTAAGCTCATGACACCGAAGCCATAACGGTTATGTTTGTTGCCCCAGTAGGTGTTCCATTTCGAGAACACCTTGAGTTCCTCAGATGAGATGCCTTCATTTGACCAATGAGAGCTACCAAACCCAGTTGGGGGTGCCAACCCCAATAGATCTATTCGTAACATACGTGCTTACTACATAACTAATGGTTCATGATAGTGGAGCCTTAAAAGAATGATGGGTAACCTAGAAAATCATTAAAAAATTAAGTACTTGTGTCTATAAAAACAATTGAGCATGCATTCTCACCTAAAAGTAGTTCAAAACGAGTATAAAAACAAGTAAAGTAGGGATTATGAGACTCACCTCAACAAGTAGCGGTAACAAGAGTAAAATAAGCAAGCTTGATAAACGATACGACCTAACCGCGACCTAAATTAATAAGACGCCTTAGGGTTACAATGATATGTTCTATATGCACATGAGTTTTGAGAAGTTATATCACCCATATAAACTTGTGTTAATGTTTTAGAAAGTCTTACAAGTGAAAACATTTAGTAAAAGAATGAAACATGAACTTTTCTCATTTAGTTCTAAAACAGACCCTGCCAAATTTATTGATCCGACTTCAAATGACCATAACTCACTTAATTTTTAATATCTTTAAATGAAATGAATACTGAGACTTAGCACTATGTATTAGCTTTCCAGTCACTATGATTACACTCTTTGATTCAAACTTTAAGACCCTCAAACTGTCGTTACAAGACTCATATGTCAACAGCTATAGTTGTTCAACACGTTTTTGAATAATTTTGTTACTAAAGCAAGTCCATAGACCTTAAACTTATGTGTAAATTTTACTAAGATATTCAAGCACATTTTGGTTAAAAGAGATTTATTAAAGGTGTTTAGTAAGATAGTTAAAACTTGCTCACAAGAAGACTCAAATTTGGGCCAGAAAACCTTAATTTTGTAACAAGGTTTAAATTGACTTTTAACACAACAAATCTAGTAGGGTGATATAAAAACAATGCATGACATGCTTAATAAGAGTAAAATGAGTTTCTTGAGACACTTACATAAAAAATAGATGCGCATGATGGCCGAAGTGCACTTATATCAACCCGAAAGCTTATAAAACCCTAAAAATGCAACACCAAAACCCTAGAATCTCTTAGCAACCCTTAATAAATCTTTAACCCTTAATGTATACCCTTGAAATCAGTTGAGAATGGAGAGTAAAATGAAGTGTTTATGTGTTTTTTTGTGCATAATGTGTTCATTTTATAGCAAAGAATAGGGAAGAGTCAAAAGTTATTTTCAAAATTTCATGGTCTTGTAACACTAGATAGGGAATGAAGTGTGCATGAGGGTTGGGGGAGGGCATTAAGCCATGGGTGGGGATAGACAAGAAAGGGAAGAAAGTGTCCATGTTTGGTAGCTTTGTGCTTAGCTTGGTTAAGGTAATATAGGAAATACAAGGTGTGAAAGTGAATGTTGGAGTACCTAAAAAGGGGTGGCTAGTTTTGGCTAGTCAAAAGAGGAGGATAATGTGATTTTGGAAAGTGTAATGATTTTGTAGTATTATCTCAAAGGTGGTGAGGGGTGTTGGGTATGTTGTGCATGCTTTCAAAATGATGCAAAAATGAAAGACCTATGCGAAGTCGGTGAAATCGAATGCATATGATTATAAAATCATGATCATGAGAATTTTGACATGCTTACTTTACGTAGACTAAACCTTAGTCTAGTGACGTAAAACTTCCAAAGACGATTCTCGTTATGTGCGGGATAACCTAGCGGTTATACGTAAAATTTATTATTTACTTGTTTAGAATAAAATGTTTAACTTTATGAATAAACTTTAACTTGAAATTATCGGTTGTCACAGTCTCCCCTACTTAAGAGAATTTTGTTCCGAACTCCAGTTTATGTCATTTATACTTCCCTTCTCACTCAAGAGTTAGAGTACACGTGCTTCTTATAATCAAAGTTTTATCTAGCATACTAATGCCCACACTTTGATTTCCAACAAACTTCTATGATCAGAATCTTACTATGTATAAGCTTCTTAAATTTCCAAATGAGGATTTTGGTTGGTTCATCCATAAAACGTAATCGTTTATTAATCTAAACATCATGTGATGGAATAGTCAACTTTTTTAATTACCTATAATCAATGCACATTCTCAACAAAGACGACTAGAGCTCCCTAAGGCTACGAACCTAAACAAATTAATTTATTTAATCCAAAAGTTCCCTAAAGTTTCTCTAACAGTTCTTGCAACTCAAATAGTGATAAATGATACGGTGCTTTAGCTACAAGTGTTGCCCAGGGTGTTAGGTCAATTCGTAATTTGACATGTCTCAAAGAGGAAAGTCCAAGAAAATTATTTGAGAATACTTATGGATAATTTTGCACTATGGGAATATCTTAAGTATGCTTTTCGTACTCTTTATTTTCCACAACATGAGCCAAGAATGTAAAGCAATTATGATTTAAATATCTATGCATCTTCATACACAATATCATCTTTTCACAGCAGTCAATCTCCGCTTGGTTTTTTGATAGACAATCCATGTCCACTACTATGTCGAAATACCCTAACTCGTTTCGTTTAAGGACAATAATAAATAACTTATCGGCTAGGTTCAAGGTACTTCCAATGATTTTGTATCTAGCCTAAACTTCATAACCATTATAAAATTCGATATAATATGCATCTCCTAATTTTCTCGATTCTAACCTAATTAAAAAGGATAAATTCATCACTCTCCCAATAGTCCTTTTTTTCTCACTGATAGTCTCTAAAGTCATGGTCATATGACAAAACAACTAATGTGACCACACTGCTAGGTGGGTTGTTCCTAGCGTGAAACCTGAATCATCGGCCGAGAATGTGGTGTAGGATGATGATGACTAACTTAAAGTTATACTTGGTTACTATGTGCACTAATATGAACGTCTATGACATGCAATGCTTATGCACACTCACACAAAATGTTTGCTTTTCGACAATTTACGTATAATAGATTTAAACATAACTTTAATATAACGACTCCTAGTATATCATAAATCTTTCCTAAGTTGAACATAGGTGATCAGGCTATGTTCAACTAAGCTCTAATGAATGCAATACTCGACTTAGTTATACTAGTTGTATGCTCGATGCTTTTAAAAGTTGTTTTCATCTTTTGGCTATAGTCTAGGCCTACTAATGCAACCTTGTTATCCCAAAACTTAATCCATTTCACAACATAAGCTATACCAATAAGCAAATAAGGTAGAAAAGAGATAAGAAAAAAGTTGAAAGATTTATTAGAGAGAAACTAGAGAGGTGGAAGATTACACACACGCAAATTATGCAAATGGTAACCAACACCCTCTCCATGTGTGGAGAGGGTCCTTTTATACCCAATGCCAAGTAGTAGGCGAATGGGCTTTCTATTTGGGCCGGGCTTGGCATATCTTGGGCTTTGAGCCCTCAACACGGACAATATTAGATTACAAACCAAGCCCGTTAAACCCGACTAGCCTATTACAATACAAGACCTAGTTTGACTTTCTAAGAGTTAACTTTACTTGTTTGACTTAATATAATTAAGGCTAACAATCTCCCCCAATGTTGAGTCTCTTTCGTCAAACTCCTTTGTACCTTCGATGACATCGAAAGGATATGTCGTTTGACGTTTATGCCTTTGCCTTGTTATTGGTCTTGTACTTGTTGGTAATGGCTTTGTTCTTCCATGGCTTTGTGATTCTTGATTTTCGAGCCTTTACTCTTTTGACTTTAAATTCTTGAGATCCGTTATCTTGCATCATCTCATTGACTTGGGAAATCCATCTTGATTTCAGATTCCTGTTTCAACTTGTGATCTTGACCCAACATGCTCATCTTGTTACAATTCTTGTTTGAATTTGATTATAAGTCTACAATTCCCCAATTGATGATTCTTGATTAAACTTTGAAGGCTATTTGAATGGAATGGAAAGATTTAGTAATCCACTAATCTCTGTCGTTGTATGTTGTCTTTGAATGACTTGAGTATGAGCTTGTGGTTTATGAATCCGACTTAGCTTGGGAATGAGGCTGCAACACTGTCATCTTATCCTGAAATAAAACAGTTAGCAATAAAAAGATGAATTTGGCTTTGTCATTCATCTTGAGTTCGATTGCATTAACCTCCGGTTTCCCGTTTTATAGTATAAATACTATACCTGTGATCAGGTAGATTCAAAGAATCTCCTTGACAGGGTTTCCAGCTCAAAGCGTAGGATCTTCTAACACAGATGTATTAGAATAACTTGCTTGCTAGTTCTCATTTTCCGGAACGTCTCAAAGCAGACAACTCGGTAAGATGTGAATCAGTATGTTAATATCTTTCTGATTTAATCGTCAATTCATTTATTGGACCAAAATTGATATCAGTTTGCACAGCTCGATTCATGTGAAACTTGCAAGACACCTAACAGAGCTTGTTTGATGTTGGCTCAAGCAGGATTTCCATCTTCACTGTGAATACTTGAGTATCACTCAGATGTTCTGGCAAGATCTCAAGGATCGGTGCGTTGGACTCTGTATTACAACTTGTGTACTTTAAAGGTGTTCAACAAGAGTCATTTGACTTGTGTCATAATGAGATTTATATTTTGATCTTTTGGCTCTAGACTCGATTAGTGCGCTTTGGTTTTAGTAATCGGAGGCTGGAGCAGACTGCCACCTATTCAATATCAACAATCTCGGAGTGAGTTGTCAATAAGTTAAAGCATGTGTTTCTCTTGACTAAATAGACAAGTTTCTTTTGAGAGAAACTCGAATGGCTGGGAAGGGTTGTGCATTGCATCACTGGGTCCATGATGTCGTCTTAATATCAACAATCATCTGTGTGATTTTGATAGATTATGTTATTGACCGGTTTCTGCCAAGGTGTAAGGAGGGTTCTTTCTTATTCAACCCTTTATCCATATATTTCTTTTTTATTCTTCAACCCCTTCAATGCTTACCAAGACGTCATTACTAACACCTTGTTGTGATTGTTCCAGTGTTAGCTCAATTTTAGTCGACATTTTTCCCTTATACACATTCTTCTCCATTCATACCTAAGGACTGCTATTTCTAACTATGGAGTGTCCTTGGGTAGATCCATCCGGTTCTGGTTGGGAGTAGGTCTTATTCTCTAACCTAACACACCTTTTGACTTCAGAATTCGTGTGAAATTAATAGGTTGTGGGTATAAAATATCGAAACCATAAATACCATTTTCTGTCATTGTTATTTTCAATACTCACCCTACAATATGCTCCAAAATGGAACTTAAATATCAAAATCAAGCTTTAAAAGACGGGCAACATGGTCAAATTTTGAATGAAACAAGTAATAAAGCCAAGATTAACAAGGAAATTGAGGTACTTGAAAAGATCAATATCGAATTGGAACATAGTGTGGCTAAATTACTTGCAGATAATGAGAAGTTGCATAAGGAAAATGAGCATTTAAAACAGACTTACAAAGAATTTTATGATTCTATCAAAAAGACACGAATTCAGACGAAAGATCATAATGACTCACTGATTGCTCAAGTAAATAGTAAGACTGTTGAAAATGCTGATTTAAAAGCTCAGATTCAGGAAAAGGTTTTTGCGAATGTAGCGTTGAAAAACGAATTAAGAAAGTTAAAAGGAAATAGCGTGGATACTAAGTTTGCAAAACCATCAATCTTGGGGAAACCGGTTTTACAACCACCCAGAAACCAATCAGTTGTTAGACAACCGAATGCGTTTAAATCTGAACGACCTAATTTTTCAAAACCACGGTTTGCCTCCCAAGTTGATGTGAATAACGTTTTGTCAAAACCAGTCACTCAACATTATTTGCCTAAGGGAAGAGAATCTGCTTTTGCAAAACCTAATCATATGATTGCATCTAGCTCATCTAGGAATAGTTCTAAGAACATGCCAAGATTTAGTTCAAATGACATGGTTCATAATTACTATCTAGAGGAAGCTAAGAAAAAGACACAAGAAAGAGATAGAAAGTCAACAACTAGTGTAATGCCATCTGCTAAATCACAAAACACTACTAAGAGTTGCAAATCAAAACCTAGGAGCAATAATCAAACATCTAGGGTTTTGCCAACATCTAAGAGTAGTTGCCCAACGACAACTGTTATGCCAAAAGCAGATCACTCTAGGAATTCTAGTCCTTTCTCTGACTTCAAACACTTTGTGTGCTCAACTTGTCAAAAGTGTGTCTTTAATGCAAATCATGATGCCTGTATAACAAAATTCCTGAAAGAAGTGAATTCTCGTGCTAAGATTCAACCCAATAAGACTAGAAACAGTAACAAACCCGTAGATCCAACGAGTCATACTCAGAAACCTGGTAGGAAGATCGTTACAGGACATAGTTTTTCTCCCAATAAGTCTTCCGCTGTGCATGAGAAAACAAACACTCCTAGATCTTACCTTAGGTGGATACCGACGGGTAGAATTTTTAACACTGCTGGTCTTAAGTGGGTTCCAACTGGAACGACATTCACATCTAGCACAACAAAGGTTGATTGTGAACTCCCAAATGGTTCAAATGATTGTATCACTAACCCTTATAAATGCGATCAAACTCTCAATGTCAGTGCAGGTACTCTTAACTTAAGTGCAGGTACATTTTGCAATCCTGAAAAGGAAAGACTCGGAGTTTGTTTGCTGAAAAAGGTGATATATCAGAAACCAAGGGTTCCAGGAATTTATGTATGATGAACAAGGACAATGGCTGTTGATTACTTCAGATCAACACCCGTGCTTCATGATAATGGTGTCTGTAGACAACTTTTCAGGCCCCGCTCCTCAAAGAAAAGAAGAGTGTACGCTTCAGTGCGCTTTTTCTTCAAAAGAAGAGAAATCCTCTTGTATCCTAAGTAATACTTAAAATCATAAAAACACAAAAAGATTTTTATTTTTTTATTTTTATTTTTATTTTTTATAAAATTTTATAAAAACAAAAGAGAAAAATATAAAATCAGAAAAACCAAAAAGATTTTCATTTTATAAAACCTTTATAAAAACAAAATACAAAATTAAAAAATGAGAAAAATACAAAAAGAAGCTTTTCAATGGCATGTCTTTTGCAAACGAAATATTGTCGTACTAGAAATGTCTTTCATAAGACACGTTGGACATAAAATAAAGTTCGTGCAAAAGTTCAAATGTTTTTCACACATGCCATATGCTTGCTATATTTCAGATAGCAACCCGGTCTTCATCTTAAAGGCAAGTATTTCAAAAAGAAATCTTGACCTCTCAACGGGAATTTATTCTCGGGCATGGTCTACTTTATGACCATGCAAAGGCTTGTGATTACTTTGCATCACAACCCGTGCTTCCTATATTCCATAAGTGTACGTCTCAGTGCGCTTATGTGTTAAAATAAGAGAAATCTTATTTTTGTTGGTAAAAAATTGTCTTCATAATGAATCAGTGGTTTGCAGTAATCACAAACAGTTTTTTCAAAGACAATTCGACTTCCAAACAATGACTACAACTCTTAAATAAGAAACGGGTCAGTATTTGAGGGGAAAATCGTCATCAAATAAAAATTTTAAAACAGTCTTTCAAAATAAGTCACGGAATTAACGGATAAAGTTGTTAATAATGACGGATCATAATTTAAAGGGGAGTTAATGGATTTTAACTACACAAGCTTTAGATGTCATGTGCTTAAAACTTTATGGACTTATCGCAAATTAAGACTTCGTTGGTCTCACGGAAATAGATTTAAGCTTATCAATTCGTTGGAACACATCTCGAATATGTATTGACGTATAAAGGTTTTGCTGATCCACAGTCAACCAGCAAGGGGGAAGGAGTAGATTAATTCTTGATAGTGTCCTTGGCCCACTTTTGAGTTAACTCTTTGTCCCTTTTGAGTTAGCTTCTTTGATTTTAGGCCGTTTTGAATCTTTCGTGCACTTATTTCAATCACATGGTGGAAGAGACTCTCGTTATTAGTCCAGTATGCATTATTGAGTACCCAGGGGGAAGTGTAGAGAGTATAATTATTGAAAACGTAGAAAAGTTTCTTTCTGATTCAATTATTGCTTCTCAAACGGTCATCCCTAAGCTTTTCTTAAAAGAAGGAGAAATATTTGATAAAAGAGGACACTCATAGGTATGATATTCCAAGTCATTCAGTATTCTACCAGAAAGAAATGAGTACATTTGGGACTTAGTTGACTTAGGTGTAATCATTTCGACTACTTAGAGGGAATAATTGTGACATTCGGGACTTAGTTGACTTTGGTGTTACAATTTATATCATGACCATAAAGAGAAATGCGCTCATCCGGGACTTAATTGACTTTGGTGTTGCGGTAACAAATTCTTGAAAGGGTTAACTGTGTACTTCGGATATCTGGGATTTATACATTAAGACTGCTTGATGCGGCTTAAAAGAAAGTTCTGAATCTACTCAAGAAAGGATTGCTGGTTTAGGGGGAAGCTAAGACAACATCAACACCGACATCACCAACCTCACAAGCTCAAGTTACATATGTATCTGAATCTGTTCTATCCTCGAAGTTTGATGCAAAGACTTTCATAACTTGGAAAGAAAGTTAAAGCAACGCTGAAGAGAGCTTGGACAGAGAAAGATCAGATTAACAACCTCTTGAAAGAAAGTAGGTTAATGAGGAGTTTGGAAAAGTTCGTTGGTGGAAAATTGTTCGAAGGAGACCTACGGCTGCGTCAAAAGAACCATATGATTCTATCATATGATGTTCTCATCAATCAGGTCAAACCTCGTACATAATAATCATGTGATTGTATGTAGTGTAGACTTTATGGTGATAATAAGGAGTGCTCGAGTACAAAATTTTCAAAGAATTTCTTAGTAAATTCAAAATCTTTCAAATTATTGTACTCAGCACTGTCTTATAAACCCTCAAACGTTGAGGGGGAGCAATAATATGTTCCATTCTGCTAGAATATATCATTTTGTCCCCAAACGGTTAATCAATTGATATCCAAAATATCAAGGGATTAACATTTTGGATAAGGGGAGAAAATGTGATTAACCTGGACTTAATAATACTGACAGAAGTGATCAAATAAAATGGACTCAATGCACTCCATACCTAGCATGTAACTACGATTACGATGCACATATTAAGGGGAGTCTTTAGGATGATGAAAAACTCTCATAGTGTAAATTCTTTTTTTTTTTTTTTTGATATTTATATCAAACACTTTGATTGAAATTTCAATGTTTTTTGGAAGGATCGTGAATGAAATACCCAAAAGAATCGACCATGTCTTAATTATGAAGTTATAAGGCGGTTAGGCTTAGATACTCAAATCCCATGATCCAGCCAGAACCGGAGGGATCTACCCAGGGATATCTACTAGTTAGTGTAGAAGTCCTTAGTAGATAAACAGGAGAAAAAGTGAGATAGGTGAATAATGCCGAATGCGATGGAGCTAATACTGGAACAAACCCAACAAGGTGTTAGTTATGAAGTCTCGGTAAGCATTGAAGGGGTTGAAGAATGAAAAAGAAATGTAAGGATAAAGGGTGAAAATAAAGAAGCCCTCCATACACTTAGGCAGAAACCGGGTCAAACATTGCATGTCAAAACACTCAGGTGTAGTCTGACATTGAAACAGTCATGGTCCCAGTGACGCTGAAGCCACACCCCTCCCAGCCACTCAAAGTCGAAAGACTTGTTTTCAAAAACTCACGGAGAAAATTTACACTCATTTTCTATTGACTTTTCTCACCCCAGATTCCGAGTTAGTTATATTGAAAAGTGGCCTCAGCTCCAGCCTCCATCACTAAAAGTGAAAAGTACACAATTGATTCAAGAGGCCAAAAGAGATCACCTATAATCTCATTAGGACACTTGTCATAATAGTTAGCTGTATCTCACACAATGTAATATCAAGTAATATCATAAAGTCCTACAGCAAGATTCCTGTGATTTTGCCAGAACATCAGAGTGAATTCATTCACAATGAAGATGGAAATCCTGCTTGAGCCAACATCAAACAAGCTCATGTAGGTAACTAGTGCAGTTCTTGTATGACTCAAACTTGTGACAACCGGAAAGAAACGCATGGTGGTTACGCTATAAAGAATCAAACTTGGTCCAGAGATATGGATTGACGATTGATGATGAATTTTTGAAATGGATTAACACTCTCATGTGTCATAAAACCACTTTACAAGTGGGACACGTTGATTGATTTTTCCAATTGATTTTTTCTTATATCATCGTGAGATAGTAACTCACAGTACACATCTTATCCGTGCTGTCTTGCTTTGAGACTTCCGATAATGAGAACATGCTGAGTACGATGAAGCTAATACTTTGTATTAGAAAGATTCAATACTACAGCTGAAATCCTGTCAAGAAGATTCTACTAATTGAATCATCTGATCACAGGTCGATCCTTACGGGATTTGAAGTTACTCCAACCAAACCTGGAGCGAAATGAACAAAGCCATATTCGTCCCCCACCGCTTAATTGCTAACTTTTTATAAGGCTATTTAAAGATGGTGGATGGAGGTTCCTTATTCCAGCTTGCTCACAAGATCCAAAGCACATGCTCATACCCGACGACAAATAAAAGACATCATGAAAGCTCAAGTACATAATTCAAGACTCCGTTACTCTATACCGTACGTCTTTTCTTGAGTGACGATGTTTAAAGTCAAAGAATTTCAAATAAGTTTCCGTCACTCTGATACCAAACGTCTTTCTCAAAGTGACGAAGTGTTAAAGTTTAAAGAATTTTCAAGAAAGATCAACAATAAAGCTTTCAAGTTCTACAAATCAAGAAAGGTATTCATGTCGGTCCAACAAATCACAAGTTCACCAGCGCAAAGTTACCAAGAGATGGCGAAACGAGATATTGCTGGTTGATGATCTCAAGGTGTTTAAGATCACAAATTCACATACAAGTCAAGATAAGGAACAAGCTCAACTAACAGTCAAATTATCACTACACATGTCACAAGATAAGAAAAAGAAAGAAGTCTTGCGAGCACAAGAATTGAAGACCTCAAGTATGATAGGTTTTAGTTTTTGTAACATGAAGTGACCTCCCTTAGGAGGATATGGTTAAGGAATACACAATTCCTAGAAATGTCCTCGGTCACTTCATCGAAATCGTAGATAGCTCTTCAAGAATATTTGGAAACCTTACATAGAGGTAACTAGTCCAAGGTCCGATGAAGGACCATGTCCCCAAGGCCCATGTCCACCTTATGTAAGTATAAATACCCTCTCCACCATGGAGGGGTGTTTGGTATCTCTTTGTAATTTTCCCCACTTTGTTCAATCAACCATCCATGTTTTCCATTTTACTTTCTCTCTCAACTTTCTCTCTCTAGTTCATCTTTTGTGTGAAATGAGATTTCTTCAACACTTGATGTTTAAGTTTGCAAATTGGTATTGGTATTTGACATTTTGATGTTGAATCAATTAACGTTCACGGGATTTTACAAATCTTTGATTAAAACCGAGAAAAGAATCGTATCTTTCGCGGGACTTTACAAAATCAAAAAGAAACCGTGAAACAATTGATGAGAAATCGTTGTTGAAATTGAAGAATTTGAACTTTCGTTAACGATTGGTGAGCTTAAAACGATGAACGGTGCATAAATTTTAAGCTTGAAATGATGAACGGTTGATTAAAACTCAAATAAGGACTAACGGTACAATTAAAAACTAAAAGTTAACTAAAAGATTTGAAAAATACAAAACAAAAAAAAATGTTTGAAAATTAAATGATAAGCTTGAAAATGATTTTAAAGCTAAGGATTAAAAATAAAATAGAATGAAAATGAAAGGTAAAAATTAAAATTGTTTTAAAGTGATGGACTAATAGTAAACTGTTAAAAACCTAGAGGTTGAAATTGAAAACTATTTAGAAGTCTAGGGGCCAAAAGTGTAGAATGCAAATTATAAGAAATTAAAAGACGTGTTCCCTCCCTGTTGTCTTCTTCATTTTCAAAATAAAAAAAAGGTTTTTATTCGTTTGATTCGGTTTGATTTATAAGCTCATGCGGTTATCGTCGGTGAAAAGTAAATATACCGCGTTGATCGAAACGAGACCGCGATCGCAACGGTATAAGTTAAACGTCCCGTAGTTTACCGTCACGAGAAACCGAAAACCAAAAACACTTAAACGAGTATATACTTGTTCTCGAGAATTAGTTCGGTTTGCACTAGTAAAAAACTCGTTCGGCCCTTTTATAATTATACTCGTTCGGCTCTTATAAAATGTCACTCGTTCGGCTCTACAAAAGTTCCACTCGTTCGGCTCTCTTAAGCAATAACTCATTCGGTCCTCTTTGAAGGTTTACTCGTTCGGTTCTGTTTGAAGGTTTACTCGTTCGGTTCTAGTGCTTTGACTCGTTCGGTTGACAACGGTTGAGAGCTCGATCGGTGGATGTTGGTTTGATGCTCGTTCGGTTCAAGCAATATATCAAACACCTTGACCGCACCTTCTTCTTCTCTTCGTTTTAGCCTTGATTGTTTCAAGCCGTGACCAAAATAGCTTATAAATAAGCTATGACTTCGCAAATATTCCACGAAAAAGTTTTTAACAAAACGCTACGAAAAGATTTCAACAAATAAGCTTATACTTCGATGAGTAAGCCGTGACCTCAAAGCAATGAATAAGCTTAAATAAGTTAAAGAAAAGTTGCACGAGAAAAAAATAAGCCCAATACGCAAAACACGATTGCAACCGGATAGAAATATCAAGTACAAAACTCAATAAATAATTTTGTTAATCTATAACTGATTGACCATGAATAGTTTACTCAGCCCAAGAAAAAGAGTACTCGGCCCAGAAAAAAATGGTTTTTGAACAAAAATTCTATCTCAAATTAGTAACTAAAATCAAGTTTTATTATAAAACTATTTGACGCATAAATTTCAAACACGAACCAAAAGTCAAGTAAACACCAGAAAAGAACCAAGGTTAATGACAAAAGGAAGCTTATTGTAAATAAGCTGAATAAAAAAAAAACTAAGTGAATAGACCACAAATCACTTAACCCACCCCATGGCGAGTGATACCAAATGTTATCCCAAAAGCTTAATCCATCTCACAACATAAGCTATACCAATAAGCAAAAACTAGAAAAGAGATAAGAGAAAAGTTGAAAGATTTATTAGAGAAAAACTAGAGAGGAGGAAGATTACACACACACACAAATTATGCAAATGGTAACCAACACCCTCTCCATGTGTGGAGAGGGTCCTTTTATACCCAATGCCAAGTAGTAGGCGAATGGGCTTTCTTTTTGGGCCGGGCTTGGCATATCTTAGGCTTTGAGCCCGCAACACGGACAATATTAGATTACAAACCAAGCCCGTTGAACCCGACTAGCCTATTACAATACAAGACCTAGTTTGACTTTCTAAGACCGATAACATTCTTGTTTGACTTAATATAATTAAGGCTAACAAACCTAGTTCGCTATAACCATGTCTCTAATACCAATCCGTCGCACCCCCAAATCACAATAAAAGATAACGAGGCATGACTTTCATAGCACAAAGTCACAAGTTTGATTACGTCAATATGTTTTAACAAAATGACAAGGTTTCAAGAGTTCACATCATAAATGAAATAATATTTTAGTACACAACTAAACGATAAAAGTAATGCAAGAAATTTTCAAATTGATGAGACCACAAAATATGACTCTAGTATGATGCCCTAAGAGTTAATCCGTGAGAGTGCAACTAAGGACCTGAGAATAAGATGCTAAAATGGGTCAACATAAAGTTGGTAAGTTCATAGGTTTAATGTTAAGTAAATAATAACGTAGACCACAAGATTTAGTGACTATTGTAACACATATAATATCATGAAAATTATTACTATTGCACTATGCTCATGACACTGAAGCCTTAGCAGTTATTGATGTGTTTCAAAAGCGTTAAATTTATAATGACTAAAAATACCAATTTTATTATAGGGAAATACACGGAAAAGTATAACCTACGTATGTAGTATAATCTTTTTAGGTAAGACGAGGTCGTCCACTGGGATTTGAGTAGTGTTTAGACAATCAGAAAGAAAATAGACTTTAACTTGAAAATAACTTTTTGTTTTATCAGTGATAATAAAGATGACTACTCGGATAGTTGAAAATAATTCATAAGTGTTGGAATTGATCTTTAAAATGGAGCCTTTAACTTACAAAAAGGATTTCTCGTCAGAAAACGTTTTCACAAATTAACTTGATTAACTCAAGACTTATATTTAGTAGATTAGACTAAATGTGTCACTCAAATAGTTTTGTTACTTATTATATCAAAGCTTATTTTGTTTACTGGTATGTGTTTAATTACACATACATTTGACCACTAAAAACAGACTTAATTGACAAAAAACGTACCAAAAATACATTGTATTTGTATGTTTTACATTTGTATTATGCAAGTAACGGATATCTAAGAAAATGACAAAAATCGAAGCCAAAACGACAATACCGAGCACGAGAACGGAAAGACCGTGAGAAGTCAAAAGGAAAAAGTCAAAGTCAACAAAAAAGTCAAAGTCAAAGTCAACCCCGGGAAGTGGCATAGGAAAAAGCATCAAAAACCAAACCCAAAAACCTAAATTGTCAAAAGTGGGCCTACCCGTACCCACCTAGTGGGCCCGGGTCAGCCCACTTATATATTACAAACCTTATAAAAACCAAAAAGCCCAAGTCCTTTTCTTTTATAATACCCGGCCCAATACTCTAGCCCAAACCCATCACCCCCTTTGTAACAACCTGTTAACCATTACCCCTTTTAAACTTAACACCATTAGTCCTTTAAGGACTAACAGTGCAAACAAATATAAAACCTCAAGGGCCAAATTTGCAAAGTACAAGGACTATGATTGCAATACAACCATATAAAACGAGGGACTAAACTTGCCCAACCACCAAACATTCACCCTGCAACTCAAATTACTATACATCCCTTCCACTACCCGCCAAAATGAACAAACACTGTTCCCCTTTCTTCTCCCCTTTGTCGACCAACTCCTCAACATCACTATCCCTTATCCCACCTCACATGGGCTTATTGCCACTTTGGCAATCCCCCAACACCCTATTTGTCAAGGAATGAGGACAAGAAATCAATGGTGAAGATCAAGAGACTTGGGCTCTACTCATTTTGGATGGCCAAGACTGCTTTTTGAGCTCACTCACACAACAAGCACACCCGTAGGAGCTCTCACAAAGAAAGCACAAGACCTAGAACCTTCATTTGCTTAGTATAAATAGAGGTCATTTGTAAGCCCTTGGGCACTTAGTTTTTTAGTTTTTTTCATCTTATATTAGTTTTAAATTAACTTATTGTAATTTCTTTTTAACTTTGTACTCAGATTTGAAGTTTAATGAAAGTTTAGTTTTATTAAAATCTTGTTTTAAGTTAAAGTGTTTGATGTTTTAAAACTGTTTTACAAGCTCACAAAAGCTCTTTTTATATCATTCTTAAGCTGTTTACTTAAGTCTTACAAACTCTTTCATAGTTTGTAAGGTTTAAGCTTATTTCACCAAAAATCACTCAAAAAGCTCAAATGAAAGATAAGCCAAAAAGGGAAGGGCTTATTGCTGTCACTAGCTTATCTTTGATAAGCTAGAGATTGTAGATAAGCTCTTTTGAGCATTGTTTGCCCTGTTTAAGCAAGTGCCTTTGTAAGTTTTTATTTCTCAAAATTTAGTTTATTTACTGTAGCATAACTTATTGTGCTCATCTCTGCTTAATCTTTGTTTATTTATGTTTTTATATGATGTTTGATGCTTATTATGCTTGTCTTGTGGTTTAAAAATCATTTGTTTGAAGTTTTGCTCAAATTCTATCTTAAGTAGCTTAAAAGTTTGCATAATCTGTTTTAGCTTATCTGAGTGCTTATTAGTTGTTTAAATTTGTTTAATATTGTTAGTATAGCTTATTTAATATCTGGTCTTTAAAATTTGTAGCTTAAATTAGTTTAAAAATATCAAAACAGGATTTAAAGGGGTGTTTGGTTTAACTGTGTTTACTTATCAAAATGGGTATTAAAAATCGGGTCAATATGAGTTATTTCTTTTGGGTTCACTTTAGTTTAACCTTAAACTCACCATTAATCATCAGCTTTTAGGAGTTGTTAGGAGCCTAAAATTAAAAGATATCTAGTTTTAAATAAGTAGTTATTTGAATTTGTTAGAATTTTGTTGGAAAATGAGTTTATATGATTTGGTTTTTGCTTATTGAGATTTTGTGTTGTTTTTTAGTATGTTTAAGTGTTCAAATAGGTTAGAAACCATAAGCTTTAAGTCTGCATTGTTGGTTTGCATTTTGCCAAGTCTGTCAAAAATTGCTAAGTGTTTGAAAATTTTGAGAAAATGTTTTTTCAATTGCTTTTTGTGGCTTATGCTTTATTTCAAAATGCTTTTTGATTGTTGATTTATGTTCTCTGAGGTTTAAATTTAATCTGTTTGTAGGTTATATAGTCATAAGGTTCTGTTTAAGTGCTTATTTTTAAGGTCAAAAGTAGTGTTTTGTGAAGATTGCAAAAAAATTTGTAAGTGTTGAATCTGTGTGAAATAGCTTATTCATTAAGCCTTTTAAAGGCTTATTTGAATTTCAAACTGCTTTTTGATTGGTTATTTAAGTAGCTTTTTGGCCAAGCTTTTTAGTGGTATAAGCCACTAAGCCATAAAGATCCTTTTTCTAGCTTAAAAATAAGCTAGAAAAGTATCCCTAGGGCTGTTTGCTTAATAGTTTGGCCAAAAAGCTTATTTTGCTTATTTAGGCTTATCTGTTTATTGCATTTGCTTAATTTAAGTTTAGTATAGCTTATTAGGTTATTTTAAGCTCATTTGAGCTTATTCCCTTCAGTTTAGAGCTTATTTAAGCTTATTTGCATTTTAGCTTAAAAATCTTAAGTTTTTTAGTTTTTTAGTGAAACTGTCATTCTAGCTTATTCTAGTTGCTTATCTTTGTTCAAAAATGATTTTTAAGTATAGCTTATCATCTAAGTTAGCTTATTTCTCTTTTTGATTTGCTTATTTGTGCCCAAATAGCTAAACAATTAGCATTTAATCACTTAGTTTAGAAAAGCTTATTCTGTCCCTTTAACAACTTATTTTCGTGCTTATTTGTTGTTTATATAAAAAGTGGTTTTGTAAAAGTTGCTTATTTTTAAGTCTTCTAAAAGGTTGTAAAAAATGGCATTAAAAAAAACGTTTGGGATTAGGGGAAGCCCCAGGTGAGCAGGGCTCGAACCCGAGACCTCTACCCTACTCACCAAACGTTTTTACACAACACAC